>JAQFZP010000011.1:0-118293 GCA_034695745.1 Geophilus truncorum | reverse complement strand
GGAAGTCCCTTTATTAAAATGGGGACTTCTTAACCCAGGGAAGCAGCAAGTGAAATACCTTTAAATTTCACTTCAAAGTTACTTACCTAGAAAGAAAGAAAAAAAAAGATTAAATCCACACTCAAACATCAATCGTAAAAGCAACAAATTTCAATAAAACATTACGAATTGTACAATACCCTAAAGAATTCTCCCTTTAATTTAACGCTCGAGTAAATGCAGAGAAAACAAAGTCACCCCATCTGGCGACACATTGCATAAATAATAATGACATATCAATATCGCATTGTGCTCCTCATTCTTTACAAATGTGGATAGGAAACTCGGTTGGAGGGGCTATTGGCCTCGAAGAGAACGAACGGACGTAAAGAGAAACGTGTCAAGCATAATCTGGCGAAAACTAAGAAGGGAATTTTGGTCGAACGCACAACACAGCTGTTGTCGCTCTCCGTCCATTTTAAAACGAGAATCAATTTGATAAACAATTCGATCCGATATGCAAAACAGACTTGTACAACAAGCAGCGCCCCAAAATTGATTCGCTTTACATACTATTTCGATTCAATTAATTTTTTAATAACCAACTTCCCATCTCATTTTGCATCAGGTTGTTCGGTTGGCAACACGTACTGCCGCCGCACTTATGCATCGTGCAGCCAGCAGAGCAAAAGCACGCATGCGTGCATCCAGTTTTCATTGTCTGCTTCCTCAGACCAGAAATTAATGATGACAGATTAAAGCATCCACCGTGAAAAGAAAGCAGCCATTAGAGTCCAAAAGAAATCCGTCTCCATTTCGGTTGCAGCGCAAACGGACGGACCTTTCTTAATTCGTCTTGACGATCGGGTCAACGTCAAGTCGGCAAGGACGACGACAGAAGAGATAAAGCAGCATCAATCTTTCTTTTTCTTCATTTACTTTATATTTGACTCGTTCGGAATAAATGCCTCCATCCAGTCGCGCACACCTCATGGTTATAAACACTCCACTCTTTGCTTTTGTCATCCGAGTTAACAGCGGCCACTCCATTCATCAATGTCAAACCTTCCACCGGAAATGGAGTTCCCGCCATTCCACTATTACATGCAAACAAACCCGCAACGAAACCTGTTGTCACGCGCATATTAATGGACCCTTCTCCATTATCTCATCGATTACCTGTAAACTTTGCGAATCGATGCAAACTTGACCACAAACAAACCGAATAAAACTTTAGCCATCATTTTTCTATTTTTATAGAATTTTTTTTTTCCCTTTTCCTTTTGCTTTACGATTCTCCCCATTCACGATTTCCTTGGCTTGACACGATTGACGTTGCGCGCCACGTCCGCATGGAAGGCGCACTCGTGTTTAGCCTCGCTTTGACGCTTTTATGTCGGCTGGCGCCGGTGGCAACAAGAACCTTTCTTCCGTAAAAATTAAATTCTCAAAACTCACGCGAGTTAAATTCGGAAATTTCATCCAGTCATGAATCGACTTTGAATTACGGCTGAACCTTGTACGGGCGTCGTGGGGTATGAGAAAAACCTTCTGAATATTTCATATTTCGATCATCAGTTCTCGAACTACGAGAAGTGGAAAGGAAAGACCTCTACCACAGAAACTGGGCATTCAATTGTATTTCTATATCATTTACTACAAAAATAAATAAATAAATAAAAATAACATTTTCCTTTATTTTAAACCTGATGTTAAAGAGCTAGCTACTAGGGCTTGACCAATATCATAAAAATCAAAAATCGGTCAATAGCCAATATTGCAAACAAAAAATCGGCTGATATCGATTTTTCAAAAAATTTACAAGTTATTTTTTTTAACTGTTTTTTTATTACAGAAGTCTTCATAAAATTAAAACAAAACAAAAAATATGTATTAAAAAAAATTATTGTTTTATCTTGTTTTCGAACTTGTTTTTTGGCAAAGCTTTATTTTCATTATGTTCTTAATACATTTTAAAACAAAAACGTATTAAAAACGTGATAAGTTGATCACGTTTATTTTATACTACGTTTTATGTGAAAACGTAGGCAAACCACGACATAAACCATTTTTGGAAAAAATCAGAATCAGCAGCCAAAATATCGGTCGATATCCGATACCGATATCAAAATCGGTCAAGCCCTACTAACGACTGCTAAACTTTGTTTTCGAAGTACAGTAAATTCTAAACTGCAACTTGTCCAATATGATAATGACACGATTAGGCATAAAAACCGCAGAGGGATTCGCTAGAAAAACGAGAGGACGCACGCGCATTTGATCACTTGCATCCCAAAACCCTTAGCCGCGACATTTTCAAAATTCCTCTCACAGAGGGGACTTTAGTTGAAATTTCCCCCGCCAAGAATGATGAGCGACTGATGGGACCTGACGGACCTCCCTTCGCGTCCAACAGATGCGCCGCGAGGGAGTTGTTGGCTAGTCAGGTGACCCGCACTGCAATTTCAATGCAAACACGCACACCGTGCTGCCCCAATATCCGAGTCTGGTGTTATTGGCCTTGCCAAGTCCCTGGCCACCAAGCTGCAGACGAATGTCTCATTTACCACAACCTATAGCGCAACATATGAAAAAGAAACAAGTCCCTGATTGCCTTCGCACGTAATGGCGCCACCTTTCCAACCTCCGATAAATGCAGAGCGCCGTAACGTCTTCGCCTTATCGACCAAAATCTCCCTTTTCCTTTCCTTCTGCACTAACACAAACATCTTTTTCTTTTTTTTCTCTCTCTCTCTCTCTCGACCATCGCGTCTTTTTGCACGAATTTCGGCTAAATCGAGATTTTCTCTTCTCCACCGACCGGCGAATGCGCCATGAAAAATGATCTGCGCGGTGGCAAAGCAGGTAATGTGTCCTTCCAGTACTCAGAACACCCAGTACCAAGTATTGGTTATCAATAAAATAAGAGCTCTGGAATTCATTGGAAGAAGAAAGAGACAAAGGAGAGGAGAAGCAACCAACCCCTTCTATTTCTCCTTTTCCTTCTCCCTCGTTCGTTCATCACCTTGACTGTTCCTCTTCTTGCCGCATCGGTTCCCCGCACCATTTTTCGAGTGTCTCTCGCCGCAAATGCAAAGCCACGGCTAGTAAAGAACTCACCCCCACACCTACCCACCTCTTGCCAAACTCCTTTTTCCAACTGTTGTGGCCTGAGCACGTTGCCGGTCGATAGACGTGGCGCTTTAAGACGAGAGAATGCCACTTTTGTGAGAATAGACTCGAAACGGACTAATAACAAGGGGTAAAATAACACTGTCAACAAGGAAAACAGCTATGTAATTGCATTATTAATGAGCAATTTTTAAATAATAAACGAGTCGTCATTATGTTTCGCATCGGACTCACTCGTGACATGGCATTAAAGCGAGCGCCAGGTTCTATCCAATGACGAGTTTTCGCTCACCGAAACTAGATTAATTAGTTAGTTTCGCGCGGGCAACGACAGATGGAACTACAATCCCACTCTGAGCCTGGCAATGGAAATTGCACTCATTTTTCAAACAGGTGAACACAAACACACACTCGGGTCAATTTATTAAAGTTACCTTGTATTGATCGGTTCAACCAATCAAATGTACTGCAATTTACAACTTCGGGCCGAATTAAATGCCATTCTGTTCTTTTTATCTCTCTTAAAGTGGGAAATAATGGATAAATATTTTAAATGTCGATGTAGAGTTAAAAAATTACTAATTTTAATTTCTTTAAAGTTTTAAAGCAAAGTATTTCCTATTTTCACACATTCACACAATTGCTAACCACAACATCGGAATAACGTTTCACCTCATTTGCATGTTTCCACAAACCATAACAGACTACGGTAAATTTATATTTAAAATATTCAAAATCAATAAATCAAAACAACTGCAACTTGCGTCATTACTTCAATAAACAACATTGGCACACATGTATTAAATTTTAAAAATTTATAGCATCAAAAAATTAAAGTCAAAACAAACTAAATTAAAAATATGACGTCAACAATGATGTCACAACCACTCCTAACCTAATCTGAGCTTTCAAGGCGATGTTAAGATTACTCATTAAAATGCAAATGTCTTGCAACCGCCTTGTTTTCGTATCTCAATTTAAATTTTAAAAACAAGATAGATAAGCAGTTGATTGCGTGCAACATTTTTTAAGACGAGATAATGCGTTTTCTCGTAAGGGGACAGTGCTTGATTTTTTTTTTTTTTTTCGTTTCTTCTTCCCTCCTTTTTGCTCAAGTGGAATTTAGGGCATTCTTCCAAGAATGTTCCAATGTTGATTACTCTGTAATTCGAGGGAACCAAGAATGGGACAGTGATGGATCTCCGCTTGCACATCTCATACAATCATGGGATCCCATTTATCAACAGAACTCACTCCAGTCAAGTCGGATTTGATATCGGGGAATTTTTCCATCAACAAGAAACTCGGGTTCTGCCAAGGCAATCAACGGACAGAGACAAAAATACTAAACGAAAACGACTTTTACTATAATTTCAAATTGAAATCCGATACACATGTTTCAATTTCGTTTTTCAATAAAGGAAAAACAAAAATATTTTTCAAGTAAAAATCGTTGATGGAGTTTGAAAAAAAAAGTAAAGTTGTAGCAAGATGTTTCCAGCTGCTTGCAGCTGCCACTAGTGAAAGATGCTCGCATCTTTTAACGTGTTGGATTCTTGCTAAAAAGAGATGAATGGCCTGTCAATAGCCATAATACTCAACTGAGCTCTCTTAGGTTCCCGTAAACCTTGTCGAACGCTACAGTGGGACCATCTGCTGAGGCTGAGATAAGAAGGAGGAAGTGAGAGTAACGAACTGGTCAATTTGATTTAATGCACGCCCATGTAAACAAGTGATTTTTATTTATGTCTTTGCTCGTGCACTGCGCCTTTCAATCACTGTCATCTTGTCGAAACAAGAGACAAGCAAAACACAAAAGCCCAGCTTTTTCCACGGCAAACAGATCGATTTTACCACGAGAATTAAAAATTAAATTATGGCTTTGCACATATAAACTTTAAACTTTCGTTCTGCTTCTGCAAGCAGTCGTAAAATGAAAACTTTTCCAACTTTATAACACTAAAAAAAGAAAAATAATAATAATAAAATAAAGAAGTGGAAAGAAAACATAATAAAATAAAAGATATAATGTACATAATGTATATATTGTGCATGTATAAAAAAAGGTCGAATATTTGCGACTCGTGCTTGGGCGTCAAGTACGTTCTAGCAAAGACGTACAATTTCCTTTGTAAAGAACATCTATTTCGCCACAGGAAATGACAAAGTGCCTTTTAAAATGTCATCCGCAGAAAACGAGGCTGAGATTTCTTGTTTCCCAATGTTGCATCTACTTCTTTTTTTCTTCCCTTTTTATTATTTATTTATTTTTTTAAGCTCCAAATGTGAATTTGAACGTAGTGAAGTCATTGCGAGATTTATGCAACTAATTCCTCGAGAAACTTCATTTCAGAAGACTCAAAAGTGAAAATTTCTCTCGGGAAGCAATTACGAACCTATAATGCTATAGAGGAATGTGAGGGAAGATAACTACATAAAAAAATCTTTATTTTCCTATTTCATCTTCAGAAAAAAAATTGAGCATCATTAAGATCTGACATCGAACCCTAGATAGCAACGAACCCATAATAAAAGTGAAAAACATTTTTGACATTAATGATGTTTCAAAAATAAAAAAAAAATAAAAAGATTTTTGAGAAAAAATATTTTTCCTATAGATCATAAAATAAAAAATTGCTAAGATCCGAGTGTCGAAACCGGGAATATCACGAAAGAAATAAACGGACAAGACATATTCGCAGCGTTCCATAGTTGGACATTTTCCAGACAAGGAACTAACGTTAACGAGGAGCACATGGCTCTCTCTTTGTGCCTCATCTGCATACTAAAGATGGGGTACATTCTAACTAATGCAAAGAAACTTGCTATTCAACAGATGGCTAACTGTAGACTCAAACTTATTGCATAGTGGAACTGGAACAATTTCTCTACTTGTACCTTAATTTATCACACAAATAATAAATAAAATAAATTTAAATTTACAATTTTTTTTTGTAAAATTTAAAACAATGTAAAAATGATAAAATTAAACGAAAAACGACCGTTAGCCATCGTCATCAGCAGTCGACCAAAGATAAAACTCAATGGGTTATGTTGATATCCTTCGCCTATCTGTAAAAGAGCGGATTGTTTCAAATCCGGATCTTTACTCAAAGCGTGAAATTTCCTCCTGCATGCAAATGCAAAGCTACTCACTAGCATTTTTATTGCAGCAACACAAAACACTCCACCAACTTAAATGTAGATATAAATAACACGTGTTACAAACAAGAATAAACAAACAAACCCATGTGAATAAACATTACCAAGCTTCCCTAATCTTAATTTCCATGTAAAGTAAACACAGTTAGATAAAAGTAAGAACAAAAAAATGTATGCAAATACAAAATCAAAAATTTAAATCTTTCAATTTAATTCTATTTCGAGCCTATCTCCATCAAGTGCAAAAACTCCCATTATAATATCAAAGTAAATGAATTCCCAGCATGTTTATTATGCAAAATACAAACGCGTTGCTTGATTTTTGACTCGAAGTCACACACTTGCCAAATGAATCCATAACAAAAGCACCAACAACGGCTTAAATTTCATATAAAAAGTACATCAAAACTAAAACTGGAATTAAATTGCATGATGAGGTCCTTGTTTCCATACATAATTCACCCCGAGGTTCTATTTCAATTTAAATACAAAAGAATAAAAAAAAATGTAATATCCATCTTATGAAAAACACGAGAGCCTGTCAGCTCCGAGCGTAACGTTAAAACGATTAAAACTATTTCCAATTTTCTCCACATTCGATCGAAATATGATGAAGACGAGGGATGGAAAAGAAAAAACTTTTTTTTTTTTTACAAACTGATAACAAAATTTGCCTCTCCCTCAGGTCTAAACCCATTGCTCCATCCACTTAAAAAACTGCAGAGGGGAAAAAAGTACCAATATTAATTAATTGAACGTATCAGAACATGGATGTTTTAAACTTAATACTCAATATTACAAGTAAAGTAATATCTTTTTAAAAAATGTAAAATTCCAACATTTAAAAAATAAATTCAACATATTTTCAAAAACGGAAAAATTCCTTAAAAAATATTTTCCAATCATTTAATACCACATGGGGCAAAATTTCAATTACTTCTAACTCAAAACTCACTGAGATTAAGTAGTAATTTCGCTTTCAAATCCTATTATAATCACATTCCCCCAGCGATTTTATATACAAAGTACACAAACACATTTCTTTTTTTTTTAATTTTTTTTAAAATCTGCGAAATGTTTTGAAGAAACGACTTAGTAAAACACTAACTTACACATGCATTCACTTCAAACATAGCTTTGCATAATATTTGAAGACACGAGATTCCATTCTGAATCATGCTGTTTATTCAGGATTACTCTCTTCCACAAATCCATTTCAAGCAGCTTAGGAATAAATCCCCTTATCTCCGCATTTTAAGTCCACGGTATTGGGCAAACATGTTCTCACTGTCTCTGCCTATCTCATAAGACACCAACTGCTCATCACCGTTCACCCAATTGCAAATCTCTTCAACTTTATTTTGTTTTTTTACGCGCCCATAAACAAAAGTTAAGGGATTATAAAAAAAATAAGTACGAAGGATGCTTTCAAAGTCCTCATCAATTTAAATTTGAAGCTATAATTCGATTCAAAAAGTTATTTTCCACGGATGATAGCAACTATTGATCTTTAAAGTCAGTCGAGCGGCAGAATCGTCATCTTGGATTAAGAAAAATGGTAAATATTTACGTTTCTCAGTAATACTTTGCGATAAAAACTTCATTTAAATATCCCTACATTCCCTAGTGCTGCAATATCGATTATAACTTTTAAAATCAAAATGGGAGTAATGTCAATTACCTAAATAGGTCATTAGGGTCAAAATACGCAATTTAAATAATTTATTAATTTTTTTAAAGTACCGTATAAATTTATCAACTATTCAAATTGCAAAATCATGAGAGTTTTTATCCATATGAACATATTGCGTACTTCTCTGCAATACTTTCCTGCTTTGCGTGCTGCTTGCAATACTAAAACAGTATAACGAAGTAAAAAGTTGTCTTTACAGTTACAGTATATGTCGACTGAGAATAAATACGAGACAAATTAAATATTTGTAAACATAAAAATTAATTTACCGTATATGAAAAACAATTTTTGTTTTGTGCCTTAAAATTATTTTTTCTTATTTACCTACATCTTAAAGCAGATGCTGAAATCTTCACACAAACCGGGAATAAAATATTAACAACACCAAATTACTTAAAGCCGCAAAAAATTAAATCTTAATGATAAAGTAACCCTAAGTGATTGCTGATTAATTTTAAGTAATCAATAAAGCTTGTTTGCGTACATGAAATAAAATATACACCCATAACGAGAAGGGGGAAAAAATCCATCATCATCACCGAGACAGCGAAGGGGTTTGAGATTATAAGGAAGACTAAAGGAGAATGAGAAAAGCTATCTGTCAGTGACAGGATGTTGCCAAGTCCAGATTTAATTTCAGCTCACTCTAACTCTCTCTCTCCTTGCAATAAGGTGATCGATTGCTCACCTGCGCAATCTCTTATTAAGGGGGCAGAAGGTGGACTAACAGGAAGTCATAGTGTGTCCCACTCGCTATTTTTCTTCATTTACTCTGACTGGTCACAGGCATCTGGACATGAAGTAAAGCAAAGAGCAAAAGTCAATGGGGGGTGTGCAATTGCTACAACCACCAATAAGAGAGTGACATTTAACAAAAATAATAAAAACTCCAACTTTTCTTATCGTTTTTCATAAAAAGAGTGTAAAAATTCACCTCGTATAATTTCCTTCTCACATCTAAAAGATTAGAAAAGAAAAGTTTCGAAATGCCTTATCTCGTTACAAGCAGCGTCTCAAAGAAACTGAGATAGACTCGTAGTCATAATGTCGTCCGTACAACGTCACCTCACTTTATATCGTGACAAGCGTCCCCTTCCCTTGCTCTACTTCCATTCTCATCACCATCCCGTTTCGTGTTTATCTGCCAATCAGAAGTAAGACAAAATAATAACACGCTGTGGGACTGTTAAAAGGAAGCGATATCCACGTGAAGGTATAAAATAAAAGCACAACTTTTATCTGCTTTATATTTGCACGTAATTGTAATTCAGAATGTCAAACAAACAACTTTTGATTTAATGATAATAAATCTACTTTACGCAAGTTCCTGCAGTTTAATTTGCACTTATTAATGCTTTTACGTAATTATAGAATCGAAATGATTTCCCATTAAACTTATTCAACTGGATTGAGATCCGCATTCTGTAGTAAACACGATTAATTTCAGTACTTTAATCAAATTTTTAATTCAGTATAATTAATTAAATTTAAAGCCAGAATAAAAATGAAAACAGTTCCAAGAAACAAAAACATACTTAAATCCTTTTTAGGTGTAAATTACAAGTTTTAATTAGAATTCAAGATGAGTTAAAACATTTTAATTCTATTTTTAGACGATGACTGTTTTTTTTTTTTTTTGTGTTTTTTTTTTTAACAATAGTGGTATAGTGAAACAGGCATTAAAAATTCATTCTTTCGGTTAAACCGTTACTCTTCCGATAGAGATCAGCCTTTGACACAAATTCAAGCAAAATGGAGCCGCGGTGTTAGGAGCAGATAAGGGCTCAGTTTCACAACTCAAACTTTTCTCGCATTCCCTCAGCCATGAAGTACTAACTTCATTTAAAAGTCAGAAAAGGAATTACTGTGCCCGTAGCACGAGAGAAGAGAGTGAGAGAAAGAGAGCGAGTGAGTGAGCCTGAGAGAGAAAGAGAGGAAAAAGGGGATTTTTGAAAGCTTTTCCATTCACCGCTTCGAGTCGGAGGAGCCAGTTACTCTACTTCTAAGTAGGAAATGTGGATTGCAATCCAAGCACTAATTGGCTTTGTGCCATTCTACTATTTGCTAAAATAGACATGGCGAAAAGAGAGAGAGAGAGAGAGAGAAAGTGAGAGTGAGTCGACTCGTGAATTAGGTGAGGCTTTACGCGAGCAAGTAATACCAACCTTATAAACTTGTGCACCGCCACTTGCTCCTCGTCCGATATGAATAATAAATTAATCCACTTAGCCTTAACCCACGGCGCTTCTAATGTACAAGGGGCAAGGAATTTCATATCACGAATTCGCACAACATATAACTAAAATAAAGCTGAGTTTTTCACCCATTTTTTACTTTTAATTATATTTTATTCAAAAATAAATATTATTTAAATAGGATTATCTAAACATAACTTATGAAATTTAGTTCTTAATAGTACCCTTAGAAGGCACAAAAAATTTAAATAACAATTATTTCTTCATATAATTTTAATTCTGCTTCATATAACTCGCAGAATTCTTAATTCTTGCTCTAACAAAATTTCATTCTTTTTATCATACAGTATGTTATCAAATTTTTATCTCATTAAAGCAAACAAAAGCAGGCCTTTATTATGTGAAAATATTTTTAATGCGAATCAATTGATTTGCTAATCATACATAATTAATTAGACGCTTGCTTGTTTATCGAAGCAGTTGACATAGGAAATTTTTGACTTTAATGAATTAGCGACTCGAATAACCCTCGCTAGATAATTCAAACATGATGTTGATTCACACACACTCATTCTGTCTT
The DNA here is from genome assembly GCA_034695745.1 of Geophilus truncorum. Classification (NCBI taxonomy): domain Eukaryota; kingdom Metazoa; phylum Arthropoda; class Chilopoda; order Geophilomorpha; family Geophilidae; genus Geophilus; species Geophilus truncorum. The sequence continues at coordinate 107,552 of JAQFZP010000011.1, read as the reverse complement.
CTGTTACAATTACAATCATTACTCACTTGTTCAATAAAGCCCTAGAAAAACTACCAATTTGAAATATCGACGTCCAAACCAAAGTCACTCCCCATTTTTCCTTCGTTTTAGCTTAATAACCCTAAGTCATGCACTTGCCAATATTGAAACACTCGCTTTGAATTAGCATTTATTGCCTCTATATAAAAGTTTGCACGAACATTGTATACAAATTGAATCCGATTACCCTTTAATTCAGTGCTCCAGCCAACTGCACAGCCCAGCAACGCTTAATCTTTAATTTCACAAGTACACGGTATAGTGTAATACTTTTATCTTTAAGAGAAAGGGGAAGCGAAAGAGAATTAATGATAGACTGTAGGTCGTATAAAAGTTAAGGTTCAAAGGCCTTTTAGCAAAGAAAGAGAAAAATGGATAAGAAATGGCAATGAGTGCAGCGAGAGATGTTGCACCCATCTACTCAAAATCTCCTCTCCCTCTTTTCACAAACTGAATTATAGGCTATCTCCTACAGCACCCCATCTCGCGGCGCACTTTCCACTCTTTACAGCAACAAAAAAAATTGCTTATTCAACATTTAAATCCAAAAAAAGTCGAAACTCGCAACTTTTTCCAACACAACAAAATAAAAAGTCAAATCAAAAAAATAAAAAAAAGAAATACAACAAAAATGAAAAATAAAAAAAACTCCAAGTGGCAAAAAAATGACGAAAATTACGAATGTCAAAGCAGAGTGCAAAAAGATGTTAGTTTCTCGGTGTCGAGCATTGATTAATGCCGGACCAAATAAGTCTCCTGTAACAGGCTTTCGGATCAATGTTGACCAGAAGCGCAGACGCCTGCTGTAGGCTGCAAGCCCGTCGCCGTGGCAACGGTTTGTCACCCACCGTTCTATAAAGCGGACCTGATGGATACGTGCAAATGCGATAGTGCCATATTTCCCCCACCCACCAGAACCATTCCCGCCACCCACCTCGCTGCAACGCTGAAAAAAGTGGTGAAAAGAGGACATTGCACGTGGACATAGGCATCGTTTTATGCGTTCTAGGCAATATGTAATTTATCGCGGGTGACTCAACTTCCGCCAGGCGCTGCATGAGAGGGGAGTGGGTTTATGCTCGCAAAAGTACGATATAACCGAGCGCATGTACGCCCATAGCGAGTGCTTTATATGAGGCTGGGCAGAGCAAATGCATCAACACAAGAAACCATCACCATCATGGCCAGCAGATGGAAGTTTGCGTTTCATGAGCGACTTATTTTATATGAGAAACATTCTTCTCAACGCACATGAAAAACTTTCTCCCGGATAAGTACCACTCAAACTAAGACTTAGGCATTGCTTTGACAACTTGAGAGCCGCCAGCTCCAAATACTGGGTATCCCACATTAAAAAAGCACCCACGGTAAAAAAGAGAGAAAAAAAAAAGCATTGTTAGCAACCCACTTACTTGCTTTGGGTGTATTATAGAACTGAAAGTTTTTTTTTTTTATTAAAAAGAAAAAAAAAAGTGAGGGCCAAAAGAAAATTTACGATTTACAGTAAAATTTATAGCGCCTCTAATACGTCTTATCGTCTGTATGGCCATAGCCTTAAACAGCTATGAACAAGTTGCACAGCTGCAATCCACATAAGTAACTCGTATATACTACACATGGCAATAACCCTACACTTTTATTGGATGAACTTGATGAAAAATCACATTAAAAAAATAACTAAATACTTTTTCTGGCTCTACTTTAATGCGCATCCTTGGCTCTGGAGTTGAAATAAACCCACAAAGCAATAAAATGAACAAATAAACGTTGTTTTAATATTTTCTTTTTATTAATTAAGGATAACTTAAAATTATGAAAAAAAAAACTTTAAACGTCAATCGAATGCGAGTTTAAAGTATAATTAATAAATCTAGTTTTACCCTAAGGGTCCAAATAAACCAAATAAAATGTGAATAAATACGTAAATACTTTAAAATTCCTTCAGTTCCCAAAAGTTTTCAACATAAAAGTTGAAAATAACCTCGAGGATTACATCAAAACCCACGTACGCAGAAAAATAATTACCTTCAAGGCAATGGGAGTAAACAAAAAAAAAAAAAAAAAAATGTTATGAAAAATACCAGCATCCACTGCTAACCCCATCTCTGGAAAAAAGTTAAAAATAAATTTTTATTTTAGGTTAGGGAAAGAGAAAAGAAATTTTTTTATTTTTTATCTCATGCTTTTTCCTTTAACTAATACGATCTGATAGGAGATCAATAGCTGCCAAATGTTTTTCAAGAGGACTTCTCTTCTACAAGAGTAATGGACGACAAAGCTGCAAGGCGGGACTGGTGAGCGAAGAGTCTGACAGATACGTGACACAAGCCTTGCAAGAGAAGATTTTCAGACTGCATATCAAACAGGGCGAAAGACACAAAGAGAAAGCTTGCGCATTTTTCTTTTTTACTAGACGTTGTAACAAACTTTATATAAATGCAGCACCTACGGGTGATGTGTCAGAAATTAATTTCAGTTTCCGTTTTTTAAAAGATTTTTGTGGAATGAATATTAATTGTGTTTGTTACTTATTCCACAGAATTTTATTATATTGCAGTCGAATCCTGTTATAACGAACCCGCTTACAACGAAAACCCGCGCATAATAAATCCATTCGAAATCCCCGTCTAGGTCAATCGTGTTTTAATTCGTCTCCATATAACGAATTTTTCAGTTCCTTGAGCTTCGTAATAACGAGGTTCGACTGTATTTGAAAAATTGTTAAATTATTGTTATCAGTAATAAATGTAGGCCCCTGTTAATTGTTCATTATAATAACAATATATGAATTGTTGTGAAATGTTGTTACCAACAAAATAATCTCCAAAATGATATCAAAGGTCAATTTCTAATCACAACTGAATTTTCCCCTCTCCATCATTGCACTTCACTTTACACATCTTCAATACTGTACAGAATTTGTACCATCAGTTTGAAACTGACTGAAACATATATGGAATCGTACAATTTTATTACAAAAAACAGCAATAACAAAACAATGTCATCGCTCATAATATCACTCTACACTCTTGGATCTTGTTTACAAAGCACAACGAAAACTTCCAAGTTTATTAGAATGAAACTATATCGAAACATTATGATGACTTGTACCAATAAAAATCAAATTTCCGCAAGAAGGAAGCCAAACATCTCGTCCTGTATGTGAGGTCACGAATGCCAGTTTTAACCGTGTAAACAAAACAGACCATGCAGCCATGTTTGTTTGTCTAAGTCGTAAAACGAAAGAACCCTGCCAATAAACTTTCACTCCACCCTGCTGAGCCTAGATGAAGATATCTTTCGCTCGGCCTCACTCCCATATCAGCATCAGCAATGACGAAAAACGAGGCCAGTAATAAATAACAAAAAGCTAGATTCTTTTTATTTTTTTTTTCAAAAATAAAAATACTCAGCGTCTATTTTGATTACCACTGCTCACAAAACACTATTCGCCCATCTCGGCCGTGCTTTTTTCCATCGGATAAATCATCATCATTTGTATATAGACCTTTGGCGTGCTTCTCAGGTGCTTTGCACAAGAGCGAGTCGATTCTTCAGCAGATCAACCCCATACGTGATAGCGAGTCATAAAATACCGTCCCCTCTTGCGATGATTTTTCCACACCTCACACACTCGAAATCTCCCCCGAGAACGGCGTGTGGCAATGCCATGGCAACGTACAAACGACGACATCTCTCTTTTCCCTTCCTCTCTTCAAAATGAAGTGCCTATCAACATTAATAGATGGCGCGGGCATTCACTGTTGGAAAATTGCCCTCAAAATGGATGAAAACTTCTGCCTTTAATCCCACCGAATACAACTCGCCCCGCCTAATTTCCACCGGTTTCGCCTTACAAAACCTTGTTTTTCTGTCTCATTAATTCCCAAACACTCCCTTAATGGGTGCGGAAAATTGAAACTACGTTACAACAAGAGACGAGAGAAAACACCACTTCCAACCCTCACCGCTCGGCGGCGCTGCGTCATATATTTTTTTTTTCTTTTTCTCCAACTTTTCTTATCAAAAACCCGAGTCTAATTTAAGCAAAATACTTTTAACTCTTATCTAAAGTAATAACGATATTAATCAAAGCACCACTTCTTCTTCTCGGGAACAAATCTTTTTCAGCAATGTATGGAAAAAAGCGGAAATGAGATTGAAATATATCTCGCTGACGTGACCTGCACGCACAATATGACAAATGGGATCGGTGGGGCCAATCTCTTTCTTTAGGATAACATGGTCATTAGGAGTTTCGGCACAAGGCCAGGATTTTGCTTTATGATACCCCAAATATCTATTTCCAGTTGGAATAAAGTTAAGTCGGGAAATGGACAAAATGGCCGAACAAGATTCTTTTATGTTCCTTTTAGTCCGCCACTAAAAAAAGAACAAAACATTCCTATGAAGATAAAGATAAAGAGAATGAAAAGAGAAATTTAATTTTTATTTTTATCTTTATCTTTATCTTTGAGTAATGTTATCAAAAAGCAATTATATTAAAAGATTTTTTTTTTCTAATTTATGGATTATGGATTTATGGAAGTGAAAATATATGCTTTTATGAACTATACAAGTAAATAATTGTTTTCAAAACCACAAATTTCCTGCTTGGGGAAAATAAAAAAAAGAATATTGTTAATAGATTTTTGCGCCAGATAAGTAACACGATATCGGAAGCTGGTGGTCACGAACAAGATGTAATAACTTGACAAATAATAGTTGGATGTAATACCTGCACACAACCATATATCGTATTCATTACGCCACAGGAAAAAACAAAATATTAATATACCTAAATAAATATGAAAAAGCGACATCTAGCGATAACATTGAGTAGTAAAAAAAAAATACTAATTACTGCTAATTACACACCAAAATCTCTCTGCTTTCACAAAAACTTGTTTTAACTTCCTACGTTGCCATTAGAAAACTCTGCTAAAACTATGCATCACAATAAGTTGACATTTAAATTCGCCAAAATAAACAAAACAAAGCAATGCATTTGTCTGAGAAACTTTTCTTTCAACTCTAATGTCCCTCAAGCAAAAAACCATTTATAAATGAAAAATAGTAATAAAAGAAAGAAAAAAAAAAATCCCGATTACACAATTCCCCAATTCGCATTTGTAAACAAAGTTATATTTCCCCTTTCTCTTCTCCCCGTTCTCTTCTCAACGCATCAACAAAAATTACATCAGAACGCAATTCCTTGTCGACTTGTGATTACACCAATTGCACAACGAGAGAAGGATCAACCTTGCAACCCTCTCTAAATTTATAACCAGTCTCACAATAAAAATTTCATCCAATTACTTCCTAAGGTCATTTAAAATGTAACAGCCCTCGCCTGCAACAAGAAAACTTCCTTCTAAATATGTCTGGACAAAATCCCTCTCGTCTCTCGTCGCATCTCGAAATTCTTTTATATTAGATTGTGCAGTACGCCGACAGCAATCCCAACCAGTCGACGAGAGACGCGAGCAAACGCAGTAGCAGTCTATACATTTATATAACTTATACTTCTATATATATATATCTATATCATAGATATTTTTTCAGCTTCTTGTTAAATTTTCAAGAAGCTTTTCCACCATTTAACCTCTGTGACTCAAGCCTCGCCTACTTGGGAAACTAAAAGCCCTTCCCATTAACAGTTCAATCGATAGAGTCCATTGTGGCCGAGGTGCCCCGCCCGCCCGCTGCTCCTTCCCGTCCTACTCCACACCCGAGCCTCGTTATTTATGGCCTCAGGAAATAAACTCCACCAACCCCGGCAAATTCACGCACTGACGTCCATTTTTAAAAGGGTCACGGGGCGGAGCTGACCGTCGAGAGATTCGTCTTTCGCCAGAGACTCCTTTGCTACGCCGCAAGAATAATTTTTTTTCTGCTCCTCGACATCAATACATTTTTTATTCCAACACTTTTTTTCCCCTGCGAGTGCATAAATTGAGGGCTTACTATTTGCAATATCTCGCTGCAAATATATTTTCATAAAACCGAATTCCATTCTCATTTTTTTTTTTTTTTGGAATAAAAAAAAAAAAATTTAAAATAAAAAGAGAGAAAATAATGAAAAGAAAAATTGATTAAAAAATATCTCAAATATCATTTTTTCTCCCACTTTTCAATCAATTTGACTGATTCCAAACGGTTGTTTATTATGATAAATTGAAACTCGAGTCAGCAACTTTTCCACACACAGGATGTTGCATTATTGGGGAATAAATTATCTCGGCAAACGGTCAAACCAAAATGGAATATGTCATTCTAAAACATCTGTAAATGACAGCGGCCAACCTGTAAACCTGCTTGTAAACTAACGCGAGTTTCAAACTATTAAAAAGTCGGGGGAAACGTTCATTTATCTTTATGCTTATTAAACTAGAACTCCGCGGGAAATCAGACAAACTGCTGTCGGAAACGTAATCCGTGACCTTTTGCACTTCTAGATGAAAAGACCAGACATGTGAATGATGAATTTTCTCCGTTCTTGATGCCGTGTACCCTTCGCTTTCCCATTGGAATATCCTCACATATTCGATCGCACGACTCACCTTAATAAAAATCGGTAAATTGAGTATATACGAACCTGTTGCACTAAATCCCAAGTCTGTGCTGTTTTCAGTTGCAGTTTTAAAAGAGTAACACCAACGCCTGTATTCTTTTTACTCATTTTTTAAAAATGTTTTATTGAAGAAAGAAAAAAAAATGCGCAGAAGGTCTGAAATTTTACCGTGCGCAGAATATAGCAAACAAAGTCGAGCGTCCACTCATTGATCTCTATTTGCGGCTCAAGTGTTACTGAATAATAATACGTGACCGGAACAGCCAAATTTGCCCACTTGTCTGTCAACATGTAAAATAAAAATCGGGATCTAGATAGATTCTCGGTAAAAACTACTGAGTAAATCTATTTTCTATTTTAGTGGACTGAACACTAATAGTAAAAATAAAAATATCTTAAATGCGGTTGTGTAATCGACTATGTATGCAGCAATCAATGCTCACGTGTGTTGCAGGAAAGCAAACTCAACCATAAGAAACTGTTTCGCTCGTTGTAAGTAAAAATATAGTACAAAATACTTAAATTATTAATGTAATTGAAAATCTAAGAAAGAAAACAACATCTTTTTTCAGTGTATGATATTTATCTTATGACTCTTTTTAATAATTAACTAATTTCCAAGAGTGTGGTTTTCACGATAATTAACAATTAATAAGGCTAGGTCAAAGAGGAAAAACTTTCGATATTTTTTAAAAATAAAATTAAATAAAATTAAACATTAACCTCTAAATAAAGCAAATTTAAGGCAAATTTAAAAAATAAATTTAAATAACGAGAAATTTCAGTCCAATAGATTTATGAGCTTTCCTTAAAATTTCCCACGATTAAACACTATAATTTCGTGTTTCCTTAAAAAATTTATTTACCTCACCAAAAACTGTACAGTAATTAAATTCAGCGATTCAAAAATCCCATTTGTCAAGGCACCTATTACCATTACCACCAGAATCCTATTTAGAGCAATAAAAATTGAAACCTGGCAGAAGTTGTGGTGTTACAAGACTTTACCCAGCAATATCTATCAAGAGAAACCCCAGCACCCACTCTATGCCTCAAAACATCCCCCTCACGCTATAACATCAGCAACAACAACTCCGAACTCTCAAATTTGGACGTTTGCCAGCACTTCACAATTATCCAAAATGACTGTTGTGTGTTAACCCAAGGCATTTCTGGACAGCAGCGAAAATTAATGAGCGTTTTCATTAGAGAATTCACAAAACAGTAAGCAACTCGCCTTGAAAGCATAATCTTGTTGCTAGAGGAGACAATCTCCCAGATACCATTCGAAGAAAGAAAACTTTTCATCCTGTGGGGATCCCAAATCAACCAACCTACCAACTTGATTAATAAAGTATCAATAGAAAGTATCTTTGGCATCGGAAGGCAAATTTAGATTGCAATTGGACGCAAAGAATTTCTTACTTTTTTTTATTTTTAAAAAATTGAAAAAAAGAGAAAAAATAAAGAAGAAGTGAGTCCGATAAGAGTCCTCGCCGCTCCATTTGTTTCAGGTTTTTTTCCTACTTCCATTTGATCAATGATCAAATTTTTCTCGCGGGGCAGAACCCCTCATCTGTAACAGCGAAGAAAGAAAATTACACACCACACGATGGCCGTCCTTCAAACGAATAAATTCTGCTTTTTCAAAAGCCCCCACATCACGCCGAACCACACCAAAAATGGACGTCATTAAGATAACACTTTTCGTTCATTCATCATCGGGCTCTGCTACCGTTCGCGGATTAGAGATTTACCTCTACTCGCATCAATCAGTGGCAGAAACGAGAAACAATGATAAGAAATGTAGCAACGTTTCTACATACAACAGGCAGAAAAACGGCATCGTGAAAACTCACAAGACATTTGTTGATTTGCTTGAAATACAGATATACTTTACTCTGTTATCATGTACAAGTCGAACTACTCAAAAAAAAACTGAAATAATATTTTTCCTGGTTTAATAACATTGAAAACGAGCAAAACGTCATAACGACACAAAAAAGTGTCAAACTGTCCCCATTTTAGCACATAAATCGATTGCCTCGGGAGATAATTTCATTACTTTTGACAGCAAATTTGTCCAAAAATTCTGACGTAAACACAATAACATACGGGCAAGTTTCACGTCGAACGAGACAAATCTTTTACGTCTAACAAATTATCTTTGACGATCATTGCGAATTTCTTTATTTGCGTTAGTAAAAGCAAGTAGAAAAAGCATTTAATTTGGGGAAATCACTCACACTTTTCCCTCCATCCATTTCCCTACCGGAGGGAATGAGGTGAAAAATCAATTCCCGCTACAAGTTATCCTTAGGGACGCATGAAATTCATTCTATTTTTTATGGAGGGACATCCACCTCAACCTGGCAGCCCATAAACGGAGCAGTGAAAGAGTGCAACTTAGCTCCGAAGTCCCCCATCTGGGTAGCACTCCCGTGAGAGAAAAGGTGATCGCCCATTTCTACCGTAGGGCGAGTGCTTTACCTCGGCAATCTCGCCCGCTCTTGCTTCTTTCTCCTCCAGTACTCTCGCTTCTTTCGTCCAACAACCAACTCCCATTCGGCCGTGCACAACGACTTTTTGGGCTGGCCATTCCCGGTTTCCCTCAACGCTAGTGCATCAACAAATGTCGGCAAATAAAAGCAATACATCTACTTGTCTACTTACTCCTACGAATTGCGCTTTATTTGCTTCAACATATATTGGATTTCAGTCGCCACGGCAACCGATATTGACGTCACTTGGCAACAGGTGCCTCGTCGCCATGGCGCCCGTTCGTTTGCTAATGGCGGATCTCGAGCTTTGAAAGAGGATACACACACGCAGGTTCCGATTTCGTTCACAACTAGATTTTTTTTTTAACTTTATAAACTTTTTTAAATAAAAACTGTCAGCTTCAAAAAAAGTGTTTAATGTAATTCAAGTTAATATTTTATTATAATTTTTTTTTGTATTCACTGTTTGCAACCCAAAAAAAAAAAAAATCTGACAGCGCTTTTGTAAGGTGTTTCCAATAACTTTTCTCCGTGTGAACAAATACACTTACAGTAAAAATAGTCAATATTTATAAGTAAAAGTGAAAAATGAGTCAATTATCCGACTCAATTTTTGTCACGCAGTAACCCTGAACTAGTTGATCCGATTTTCCATTTGTCAGCTGTTTTCGATTCTTTTGTTATCTGTTCTTTTACTCGTCAAGCAAACCAAAGGACCCTTTCCGTCAATGAGGCAATTCAATGGAAGAAAAAAAAATTGAATCTGACCATTAGGCCGCAATAATATTGGAGAAAAAAGATGGAAAGAGAGAGAAGAGGGGCCCGACGGGGGAGGGGGCTGCCATCTTTCGATATCGAGTTCCCCCATCTCGCATTGTATTCCTCTCAAGCCATCGCAATTACATCCACACACGTTAATGGGGATTTATCACACGCGACCAATAAAATACAAACACACAAGCAACAAATTGCACCAATAAACGTCATCAAACTCCATCATCGTCCGCATTTACACCAATAAAAACATTTATTACTATATCAATTCGATATCTGTACATTCAAAATGATGAAACATTTTAAATCCATTCACAAAACGCAAAACGCTCAATTAATATTCCTATTCGTCTGCACGCTAGAGTAATGACGTAAAAATTGATGCCGTTAACGTTTTCAATTTCCAAACCATTGTGGATCCATTAGAGCAAACTTAAAAGCAGATTCCAACAGCACACAAATTAGATCACTGATGGAGACCATCTGCTTTTCTCATTCTACGAGGTAATTAAGGAATGCAATTATCTCAGTGACCACTTCCCAGAATAGATACTCGGTCAACACCAAACAGAAACAGGAAAAAAATATAGATTCTTTTTGCCCTTTAGTCTATTTTTATTAGGTGCATTCAAAAACTAAAACGTTTTTCTAAAAAAAAAAAAAAAATGTTTTTATTTTAGTTTTTAATTAAAATGGATTTTTTTTAAAGACTGTTTTTGAGTGTAACTAAGTTATAAGATGGAAATAAAAAGTCAACCAATGGGTTGCTCTGCTTAAAAAGGATTCCACTGTTTTCAAGCAAAATGAAGGTCGAGAGAACTCCCCATTGATTTGCAGTTATTAATTACGTTGTATAATGTACGTAAAGGTTGTTCTTAAAATACGACCGAAATTCAGTGAAAAACGATGCGAGAGAGTTGAAGCGGTGAAAAAATGGCGCCTAAGGTTGATGCTATGACAAGAAATCATAAAACGAATAGTTAAAACGAAGGAGAAGGGTCGTTTTCATCTTAAAGCATAAAATTCATTTTACAGACTGATAAAACAAACTTTTCGTCTTATTTTCGTCTTAAAATGTAATTTTACAGACTGATAAGACAAACTTTTCGTCTTATTTTCGTCTTAAAATGAATTTTATGATGATAAGATGATTCAGTTTTAGTTTTTGAATGTACCTATTATTTGAAATAAAAATAAAATTTAATAATTTTAATTTATTTTCTAATATTTCTCATCACTATAAAATATAAATTCTTCTGGGTTACCACTTAGTACAAAACAAAAGCAGTAAGCCGTCAATTTGCAATAAAAGTGGATTAAAATCCGTTTTGCATTTCTACACGACAATGACCACAACTTCAACACAAGATGACTTCATTTCAAGCTCATCTCCCTCGACACACAATGCGAGATGGTCGCGACCAAATCAATCCCATCTGTACGGTGTGCCTGCGCCTAAGCCGGTGCATGTGATTGGATTTTGGTGGCGGCAACAGCAGCCTCGTTTCGACTTTTTCCGAACCCACCACCCGCTCCTTCGCTCTCTCTCGCTGTTATTCTCTTCTATTGACACAGAGGGAGCCGCCTTCGGTCGACCATTGATCCAATTTGCTCACCAGAAAACGTATTCAGACTTGGTGTAAAAAGAAGAGGCAGCCACAGACACAAAAAAGTAAATAAATGTAGAAAAAAAAATCCCCCAAAAAATCCGTTGTAATGAGTGTTTGAAATTAAAGTCGTTTTGGCTTTGCCCTACGTTGTAATGGAAGAACGGACAATGCAATGGTGATGTGTTGGATTTGGCCGAGGAGGATTTTGCCCTTGCTATCAACTCCATCATGGTAATGAAGATGGATAGAATGTGGCTGCGCAAATCTGCACCCAGTGGGAGCAATGAATCATTTCATGTGGGCACGTGGAGACACCTTTTCCAAACAGGCTCTTAACAAACTTAACTGCCGATTTGCGCCGCCATTCTTTCATTCCGAGCGAGCAACCTTCTCCCATCGGGTTCCCCTGCTTCACCTCTGTAAATCAAACGTGTTTACATCTCTGCATATGGCCGGCACATTTTTTTATTTTTACTCATGAAAATCCCAAAACAAATCTTAATGTACAATGCGTTCTTTCACCAAAGCCAAGAAATAAAATTTTTTTTATTAAAAAATTTATTTGAAATTGAATTTGTAGGTAAAGTTAAGATGTCAGTCGAGCCATTAAAAGCATTTCACATAGGAACAAACATCATGTCAAATACGAAAAAAAAAAAAAAAAAAAAACTTTTATTTCTCCCATCTTAACTCGATATTCGCATCAGAAGATGATTAGGAACAGAAGGGAAAGATAGAAGTGTCGAAAAGAATTATGAATTCTTTTTCTCGGCAAGAAAGTAATCAAAAGCGACACACAAGCAATCAGAGACGAGACAAATCTAATAGGCAGCTTGCATGTCAGCGCACGATGACAGCAATCAGAGCTTAAGAAATACGAGAATCACGCATTTCCTCTCTCCGTCTATTCTCCCCCCGCGCCTCTTTTGGCTCAAATATTACATTTCCATCGTTTGTCGCTTCATTAGCCCAAAACCCAAGCCGAGCCAGCGTCAAACACCACTTCCCTGTCTTCTTGATTGCAATTTGTCCGATGCAACTTAACCGGGAAGCAGCTTCTATGCAAGTTCCTGCTTTGATCGGCTTAGGATTCCTCATCTTTCCACGTGGCCACCAATCATCCTTTATTCCTCGCCCACCGAAATCGCCTGTCAGCAATGCAACTTCTAATCCCTTTCGTCCAAACACCTGGGATTAGGGCCAAGCCACGAGCAGCACTACTTACCAGCCCCCTAAACTACACACTAAAAGGATAATGCACTTTTCTTCATCATCTCTTTGTGTTCGAGGAAAAGAAATAAAAAATACATGGGTCCAATATTGCACCACAATAAAATGGAAAGGAGATTACTCACTACACAAGTTATCTTTTGTTAATTTGAGCGTTGCTAATGGCTTTACTTACTGCACATGCAAATTTTCTGCCCCTTAAATTCTAAGTGCAATGTAACTGAATGCTTCATTTCACTCTAATTACCATTAGCAAAAATGTTCTGCTTGTACAAAGTTATGAATATGATGTTAAAACCTAAAGCATTTTTTATTATAAAATAGTTTTGTTTATGAGTAAATTGAGATTCTTGCTAATACCAAATTTTAGCACTTGACACTTCTAACTTCTATATATTTACTTTTTAATTTACTCTAGTGACTAAGGTCATAGTGGCGCCACCTATATTTCTCTAAGGAAATTTCAGAAAATCTATTGTCCCAAAGCTGTTTCTCCATTTAGACTTTTAATTCCAGTGAATCCTCAGCATTACTGCATGCCTTAAAAGAGCAATTAACAACTTCGCAACTACATACTCTTGTTCTGAGAAATTGAATTCTCAAACTTTAAACAACTACTCCACTAACTTTCTCTGCAAATCACCACAACCTAACTAATTATTCAACACTTTAATCACATATTTCTCCATCAATAGCAATTAGCAACCAAAAAACTATCCAAAAATTAAAAAAAAAATTAAATTCGAAGCTGGAAAAAACAAATAGACACAGTTATCTGATAAACAGAAATCAATTTTTCAGGCAAAATCATATCTCTAATTATACAGCAGAACAACCCACAGAAGACTAATGAACGGGACGGGTAAAAGCACGAGAAAAAAATGCAAAGATAATGAGATAAAAGACAAAAGAAAAACAACTGCACCCAATGTTCCTTGCCTTCTTATCACAAACCGAAGGCAGATTGATGCATGAATCAAGTGGCCATAAATTGTTCGCTACTGCTCTTCCCACACCACACACGAATCCCCAGGAACCTTCACCCTCCTATCGCACTCCTTTCTTCTTCACTTCGCATCAATTAATTGCCGTGCCCAGAAGGGAGCACCGGTGCGTAATTATTTCTTTGCAATATATCGTCAAAAGTGTTGCCCCCTTATTTAATTACAAATTCAAAAGATTAGATCGACGCCCAAAACACGTAAACACGTTTTGCACACACACAACAACTTCTCATCGACTAAATTAGATTCGCACTTTTCCATCATCAACGTCAACAACAACACGAGATTAATGGAAACGGTAGGAAATGCGAGTAATGAGCGGTATGGATTTGCCCTGATGGCAAACCTCGGTGTACGGCATGAAAAATGCATGGGGGATACTTATGGACATCTATTCCAGCCCAAATCCCCCTACAGCAGACAGGGAGAATTTGCCCAGGTGGAATCCGTAGGAGGGCAAGCGTGGGCGCAGGAGCAGAGAGGGGTTAAAGCTCCCTAGAGCTCAAGTATCCATCACTGGCACAAGACGAGCTTCACTACGGACAAGCAGCTTGCGCGGTGATGACTCGTGGAATAAAAGGATTAAGGGACCAAAGATGATGATGAGAATGGGCGGCACATGCATAACGAGACTAACAGGCAGATTAAGGCTTTTCAACCGTGTTTTCCATCATTAATTCTTTTTTGATTTGAGTTTAAGTGGTTTTTGTGATAATGGTAATCTTCAAAAAGTAAACGAAGATAGAAGTGTGATACTTATTGAAAATGAATGTGATTTGAGCGTCGTCCTGCGCTAGTAGCAAGAAGTACAACTATTTTCCCAACGCACTAGGTGTAAAATTGCGAAATTATTATGTAAATGAAGTGCAAATAACCTCGCGGTTAAACTACGCATGCACGGACAATACGATGCGATGCAAAATAGTGGAAATTTAGCCGCAAATTCAAAGCAAACATTGTTGAGTTTCATCACTCAGGTGCACGTAAAGTGCTATTTAGCAAACAACTGACTTGTGAGTTTTGTAAAGTCTCACAGCGTCTTAGTTTAACTAAGCACTTGTAGCTTTATTTACTTCTGATAGCAGCAAATTTCAACACCAGAGAAAACGAAAGTAATCTTTGGGATTAGCCATTCTTCCTTTAATTTAATCAGATTGCGTTCATATAAAGACAAAAAAGATTTTTAAAGTCTCTAGGGTTGGTATTATTACGTGCATTCAACAACACCAGAGACGGTAGTTGTCGCTCCTCCGCTCCGAACGCGTGTCAACTATACAACTATTAATTACAGCAAATAACTGTATCAGCCGCCACATGTGTACACTTAAAAAGACTTTATTCTCTGCTTTTGTATTAACTTTTATTGTTTATTTTTTCATTCGCTTTTACTTTGCAACTTCATTAGGGTTAATGTTACCACTTGCTTTCGTGCGTGGCTTGTGAGAATGGGACACGCACCTGGCCTCCATTCTGCACACAATCTCACTCGAAAGCGATTATCAATAAAAATAATTAGTAATGTTCACTAAAACACATTTGCCTAATTACTCTTTATTTTACTCGTCGATGGGTGTTGATCATTTCACCTCTCCCCACCCACTGCCCACTATTTTAAGCTGCTTTTGCCCCTTCCCCCTTTTTACGACATAATTTTATAGACTAAATAATGGATTTCTCCTACCATTTCCTAGAAATATTACGCATAAGTCTTGAAGGAAATTCTATTTTTATTTCCATGGATCTTAACTCGCCGTACAATCTGTTAAGGAAGTTAAAAAAAGGAAAAAAGAAGCATCGAGTTGCTCGCGTTCATTTATCAAGCAACATCCTCGCAGCAGTCTACTTTCCTTAATTCATCGACAAATTACCCTAGAAAAGTTTGACGAGACGGCGGGAGGGTTGGGAAGAAGGTATTTCACTCGAAAACTTGGCATTAAACTTTCATGCCTAATTAAATTATACAAGTGCTCTTGATACACACGCAGTCGGCAATAGTCATAATAAGCTTTTGGCATTTTTAAACGGCCATCAAAGAACATTCTTTCAAGTATCGACATTAAACATTTTAAAGAGGGCTTTTGGACTCGTCTAGGCAGCAAATGGTGTGTGCTTATTGCCAAAGAGAGAACGAAGGCTCATTTATCAAGCGTTTGCATAATTTCGAGCAATATTGTTGTAATGGAAAACTTTTGAGGAGAAAATTCAATTAGAATTGCTTCGCCCCCTCCCTCGGTTTTGTTAGTTTTGCTGGTGCTCTGCAACGGCAGTGGCCGTTCGGCAACGCTCTTCTCTTCCTTTCTGCAATGCAAACACGGGTTAAGAGCAAACTCATTAAAAATGTAAAGTGCGAGGGTACTTTGACTGAGTCCGCGCATCGATGTGGTAATTGAAGGTGGTGCGGCCAAAACGAATTACGCACAATGACAGCACCCAAACTCATTTGCATGTCGAGCCAACATGGGCGAGTGTCATTAACAAATGGAGATTAATTATTATTATTTCACACCGACGAGTGAAGTATTCATTGCGCACCAACAGATGGCGCAGTGCAAACTCCTAGCGTTTTCCGATGGAAACGTGTTTTACACTTTAAAGATGACGTTCAACTGATTCTCGTTAGTCAATAATTCAATACCAGAACGAATTGGCCAGATAATACTTCCGGTTTTGTAAATAGTCAAAAATGTCTGAAAATATAAACCTACTGGACGTGACTTTTTAACTCTTTCATTTTAACGTATTTTAGGCTATACGGTGCTTTATCTGAACAGAAAATCCAATTTCTTGTTCTGTGCAGATAAATAACCATCTCGAATATCCCTATGATTAGACGTCATATTTTCAAGAAAAATAAAAATAAAAATAATTGTAATCGTCCGAAATGATTGTCATCCGAAACACTGATTGCTTCGATAATCCCAAGAAAACCGAATAAGTGCACTCTCAAGTAACAACTATACTTCCTTTCTATTCCAGAAAACAACAAATTCAAAGAAATGTATGAGCACCATAGCCGCAAACCACATCTTTTTCTTTGCGTATCACTATCACTCGAAACTTGAGACTATTTGCAAAACCTTTTGACATTTTGAAATATAAATCTGTAACGATTCGTCCATTTTCATCTCTTTTCGTGTATTTTCCTCCTTTTCCTCTCTTACAACGTATTCCATCAAGTTGATTTGTTGTAATGTGCAGTACAATTGCTTTCCACAGTATCAATTGATCTATCAATGGCCTCCCCTCCAAGTGGCACTCTTCCAATTGAAGTTACGTCGCGTTTTCTGTTTACCGACTTAAGAAGACCGAAGGGAGTCAACAAGAACCCCTCTCACCACCCTACCTCGTATCATCATTCTAACAAATTAATATTTTCCTCTACCCCCGCTGTTCGTTCGTACAATGCCATACACTCACCGTCACAATTATTAAGATAACCGAATGCGCTTCGCCTTTTGTCCGTCACTGGTCGAGCGTGAAACGTGAGTGCCAGCCAATGTTGCATTACGTGATTAGAAGAAAAATTAAGTCGCTCATTAATGGCGTTTTGCTTTGACACTCATCCGTATTGAAGGCGCCGACGCTCGGATAAAACTTGGACCATTGAACACCATAAAACCCGCCATTATTGGCGATTAAGATTCAACTCTTTTGTTCTTCTGGCCTTCGACAAAGAAAATTTCCACTCCGTTGCTAACGAATAACCAGAAGCGGCCAAACTACCCTCTTATTCACGTCTTATACCCCACTAAAACTTTTCTATAACCCCAACTTTAAAAAAAAAAAATTATTATTTTTTATTTAGAAATTTAAAAATAAATATTCGATAAAATAGCGTTCAGATATCAGATCCAAGAGAAATCGCCCCGAATCGCCTTCACGAACTGCAGCAGCCATCTGCCGATGAAAGAAGGAACCTAATAAACGACATTAATTCTATTTTTTAAAATTAACAGTATTAATTTTCATTTTGAAATATAATAATGTTACTATTATTATCTTAACATTCTCAACAGCTTTCGTGCAGTATCACTAATTGTAGTGCTAATTTTAATAATTAACATAACAACATCCATTATAATTATGCAATAACATTTTAAAACTTTTTCGTGCACATCCATCAAAGCTATTATGCAAATTAGTTCTGAAGTCAAAGGGAAAAAAAAAACAGTTTTCAGATGCAAATTTTCATTCTTGTAGCCCTACAAAGAAAGTTTTCTTTAAAACCTCCAAGAATTAATAAGTCTTTCGCCAAAAGGAGCACGCACTCACTTTAGATGTTAATCTCCCTCTGCAACTCGGTATTCCTGGACGGATTACTTAAACACCACTGAATTCTACTTGTGCTTCTCTCACTTAATGCGCAGTCCGCTGTAAAACATGAATTTTTCACGCAACGAGGGACGAGTTGAGGAACACTCTTTCGGGGACCAGGAGAGATAGCGCCAATTACGTTGCGGCACACACATTTCGCGAGACTCTCAAGCTGTTTCCACCGAGCCACGACCAACAAAACTACTAAACACAACTTCAATTATAATTTCAAACGCCTCAACTCATTTCATTTTGTAAATGCAACGCGTAATTAAAATTAAACAAATTGAAATTAAATAAGAAATTTTGAATAATTCAAGACGCATGCTTGGCATTTAATATTTAATAATTTATGACGCTCCCCATTTTTTTGCTGCAATGGTAATTTTTTATCTATCTCTTGTTTTCTTTTCCTGGAGTAATATAAATTTTCATGAATTCAGTATAAAGTTGATAAATTCAAAAAAGCGAATTGAATTTTTTTTTTTATATTTTAATTTTAAATGAGGTTATTTAAGGAAATGTGTTTAAAAGCTTCTTTTTTTTTTTCTTTTACGTTTAAAAAAAAAAAAACTAACAAATAAATATAATTTAATGAACATAAAAAGAAAAATTTCGGAATTAAATTTAAGACATAAATCTCAGAGTGCTTAGATGTGTCACTTTCAAGTGCAGCTAGAAGGAAAAAAAATTGTTTTCTATCGACCACCACTAGAGGGTGGCTGTTACCAATCGCAGCGACACTTATTTATCTTTAAAGGTAGTGGATGCGGTTAAAGTGATAAATTTACTGTAGAATTACGTTAACAAATAATTATTATTTCTGTATTTTGTAAAAAATATTGTTTTTACAATATTTGCTTATGTTGTATTAAACAATATATATTTGTTTAAATTTGGAAAAATTCTGCACTTTTACACGACAAAACTAAAAAAATGTAAAAATTGTGTTCAAGTTGTGGTAAAGACAGAAAATCTACGATAAAAGATAATAATTGGCTTTGTTCGTTATGAAGTTGAGTCAATTCCCTTCCGGACCCTATATTGGGGACTGTTTCAGCTGCTCTAAGATACTTTCGACTCCACCTGTACGTTCATCTGCGTTTCTTTTGGCTTTTCCTTTACGACTCCCGCTTGCCATGTAAACCACAGCCAACATAAAACAAAACAAGGCTCGTTCCAAGAGACTCATGAACAGCGGGTGCGAATGCCAAAGAACTTGCCAGACTTTGTACGATTTCTCACCTGATGGGCCTTGGAGACAAGCGAAAACAACTTTATGAACGCCCGAGTATCAGGATCACAATAGTACTTCACATCATCAAATTGCGCATAAATCTCGGCCGAGAAATAAACGTTTAAATGGTAAGGAAATAAAACTCTGTGCGGCAGTAATGGCGCAACCAAAATGCTCTCGGCTCAGAATTCAAAACCCATCTTGCTAAAAAACTCGCTTGCGGAATAGCAATGCAATTCGCGCGAATATGAGTCGACTGGGAATCAACACGTGTCCGCTGTCATCAGGCGTACAATCGAAAAAATAAGTTTCCTAAGTTCGTTGTGCAATTACAATAATTTATTGTTATTACGGTAAACAGTTGTAAATTTGAAAACTTGAAGTAATGACTTTTCACATGCCAGTCAATTTGAAAGCGATTTAATTGTAACTTCCGGTTCTTTGTAAGACCACCTCAATAAAAAAAAAATGTACATTGAAGCTTGCATAATACAAACTAGTGCGGTGCAGCCTAACTCGTGAATATATTGGAAAAATCGATTATATTAGATTACAAAAAAAATCAATGAATCTAGAAAAAAGTGTCAATTTCTAATCTACTTAACCTCAAGTATAAATTCTTTCTAAAATCCCTTAAAACCTACAAAAAATTTTGAAAATTTTGAAAATATGTACAAATTTCTTGAAATCCTTTGAGAAAAAAATATTCACAAAATCGAAAGTAACAACATAAACGGCTACAAATAGTACATCCACTTAAATTTCTTAAAAAGGTACAAAAACTTAAAACCACACAAGTACTCAATATGTTAAACGTATAAATAATTCTGAAAATATCACTTTAATTCTCAAAATAGCAATAGCGCACATAAAAAAAAAAAAAAAATTCAACCATCTCATTCGATCAAAACACACTTTCCCCTCAAAACCTGCACATTCATCCAACGTACTCAATTCCCAAGCCAAGTCTAGAACTATTCTACCTTTCACTTAGAGAAGCAAAGGCAAATAATCAATAGATATTGCCCCCTAGTTTACTCAAAAGCCACTACCCTGCATTGCACTCAGTTCATGTCAACACCTTAAGTAATGCATGAGCAATACCAAGGGAAGTGTAGGGAACAGAAGCCCTTGGACAAAAGCAATCTCATTGCCTTCAAACCCAGCCGAATCTCCAATTCCAAACTACACCGCATTTCCATTCCGCCTACATTTCCTCTGAAAACCACCTTTAATTAATTGCAACCAACATCCAACGTTTCCCCCTAACGCTGAAATATAAAAACAAAACTTTTCCCTTATTCCATTCCAGTCACTTCGATTGCATCTTTATCACCACTTGTCGCATAACACGAAGAGAGGAAAAAACATCGACCCAAACCCTCGTAAAATCACTCGATCGAAATTGATGCGTTGGCGCCCGAATATTAGACGAAAGGGGAGCGCTTGTTGTGCATTTTACAACAGCCTCTTTCTATTGGGTAGTTGCAAGTTAACGGCATTTCCTTGGAAAAATCACTACTAAGGTGATGGCGGTATGTGTGGTCTTTTCTAATGGCCCTTCCTCTGGCAGAATTGAGAACGCAAGCCACACAAACAGCTAAGAAGATTATTGCCATGCGAGTGGCAAAGGAGACGGTGGTGGGGGAAGCAGGGGAAAGGGGCAAACGCTTTGAGTTGAATACAAAGTGAATTTGCCACTCTGTCAACAGTGCGAGCTGTAAAAGGAAAAGCTTCGCTCGGTGTCCATTAATTAATGCAGACCTCGCACTAAGGCAAAGGCCGTGGCATTTGCAGATGGGGTGAAGAGATCACAACTCGCACTGCGCACACGCCAAAACTCCCAACTTTACCCGTTTCGAGATGGATGATCGAGCAACTTTAAGATACGGAATCTCACGTAAAAAAGAAAGGAAAAAAAAAAAAGAGCGCAATTTGTTATAACGACCAACAGGAAACATCCTGACTCATTGCTCGCGTCCAATTCCGAATTCTTTTCGTTCGAGTGAGTGAGAGAAAGAGAGAAAGAAAGAATCGAAAAAAATTCTTTGCCGAGATAAAAATGAAGGAAAAAAGAAAAAAATGTCGAAATTTACTCAATCTTTCAAAATAGCACAAAATTGAAAACGAAAGCGAGGAAGAGGAGAAAAAAATTGCATTTCTTCACATCACAAACACGCATGGGTGATTTTTCACCTTTAAACCTTATTTTCTATCGACTGTGTGGGCGGTTCTGCCTCCTGGCGTCGAAACGCAGACGCATTCTATTTGCATCGTTTTCGTCCCGCTTTTCCTAACACCATTAATTACTCGATCCATTACGAGCCCATTGTTTTTCTCATGGCCTCATTCGGTCACTCATCGACTGGGTAATGTTCCTTTTGTTCCATCCTCCCAAACAATTTCAAGACGTCATCTCCATGGCAACGGGCCCCATCAAATGTCCACGCCATGCTCGTAAAACGCACCCTTTTGCCAGAGCACAGGTGGACGGTTTACTATTCACGCTAACTTCATCATCTTACGCTATGAAAAACTGTTTTTTTTTTTTTAAACCTAATTACAAACCCCCACTTTTTTTTTTTTTTGCATTTACTTTTCTGATTGCTGCATTTCTTAATTTAATTGCGACCAACTGATAATGAATTTTGACTGAGCTGTCATATTTTCTGTCATTGCAAATTATCAATTCGGCGCTAGATCTGAAAAATGACAAGTGATGACGTGAATTAATTCGCCTCGTTGCTGAATAATTCAAGTGGACTGTGCGTTCATTCGAGTTAATTCGCAGTACAAATTAATGCGATGCAATCATTTTCCTAAAAATCATCGCCGACTATTCCAATTCGCATGAATTTGCTTGTGAATTACTGCGAATTACTCACGTCGTTCGCACGCTAATGCGAATAAGAAAAAAAAATTCAAACTTTACTTGTTAATATTTTAGCTTTTAGTGTTTGAATCGGAGCAATAATCAAGGCGAACATGAAGCGAATTAAATCCACCATATTGGGCACTTAAATTTCCCTTTTTTTTTGTAACCGCGTCTGCTCGGTGCAAATGGGGCCATTTAAAATCTAACTATTCAAGTAGTTAAAGCGCATTAACCCCGCAAATCAGACACGAAAAAATTATTGCTCATTAAGTCATTATAAAACAAGTGCACAAACAGAAAAGACGGCGAGTTCAGTTCACCGAATGCAATAAATCCAACCTTCTCCCGGTAATTTCACATTCTGTATTTTCACCCCGGTTCAAAGATCAACCGCGAAACCATCAGCGTAAAACAACGAGTTGCGAAAAAGTGAAAAAATGAAATGTTTAAAAAATGTCGTTTTCACACGACATGATTCATAGGAGGCTACACACATTGAGCCCTTCTTGCCTTTCTCCTCGGGCTCACTTATTCGACCGGGAAAGAAGCGAGAGGAGAGAAGAGGAGAGGAGAGGAGATGAACGCGCGCGTTTTCTCACAAGCCATAAATTCCTGGCAAATTATCACTCGCTACTTTAATGCATTAATTTTGCGAATCCCCATCAGATAACGTCGTCGACTGAATAACGACAATGGCTTCACATTAGAGGCTCAAAGACACCTTGTTGGACAAATCTGATGACAGAAGAAAACCTCAACCCACAAATTAGACCAACGACGAATTTCCAAACCTCGACTAATCACCTTCCGACTCGTCGATTGCTTCGCCGACAAAACTCCCACCGCCAATTTCAAGACATTTCATGCGGCGTGCGTAATCAAGACTGGTGGCTGCGCGAGGAATTTATTTCCGACTGACCGACAACTGCGCCTCTTGACCGACCAATTTCGCCCGCATATCCATCACTGGTCAGCCGAGTCGGATTACGAAAAGCCGTGAGGGGCCCCTGTGCACAATTTGTTAGTTTATAAATTGTTCTAACTTTTAACTCGATTCCCTACCTTATTTTATCACGAGACCTTCCATTCTTTTTCCATACTTGGATGGCGCCGGTTTCCTTAATCCAATTATTCTACGGGGCAACTTAAGTGAAATGCGATTCAATTTGCATTTTCAATGTTGAGAAACTAACCACGTGAAGGAGACGATGCCAAAAAAAAAAAAAAAAAAAAAAAAAAACTCAACCCATTTCCATCTTTCAATTACATCACATCTTACAGTTTAGACAAGACCAAGAGGGTAAAAAAAATTATAGTCTCGTTCAGTATCTACATTTTTTAAGTTTTTGCAAGTTTTGATGAAAGAAAAATGCAAAACATTAAGATCTCGGGAAAAACAAATAGAAGTAAGAAAATGCAAATTTATTTTTTCTTATTTTAAAAATTAAAAATTCTCCAAATTTCGTTTGTAAACGTAAAATAATAAATGTTTTAAATTTTTAAGTTTTTAAAACCTGACCTAAAGCTTAAGAAAATTTATAAAATTAAAAAATTGTTTTTCAGATAATTTAATTTGAGTCCTTTAAAAAAAACAAAAAACATTAACTTTCAGATTTTTTTCGGTATTGAAATCAGTTCTTACGCACCTGTTATGGCTCACTTTACATTGCTCTCACTTTTTCAACTCATTTTTGCATAATTTATTTCCAAGACTCGCTTAACCAATTTACCACACTTATCTCACAAACCCAACCTCAAAAGTAAAAGAAATAAAAAAAATCTTACCCTTTCGAGTAATTTTTTACCCTCCCAAGTCTGGATTATCATCTGCAGAAAGAAGCTGGAAGCTCATCTCTGTTTCTTGCAGATATCTATAATTACTCCCTCGAGGAAAATTAAGTTTTGGACCAAGTGAAATGAGACTCAACAGATAAACAACAACAGCACATTATGAATTGTCTTTAGCTCGCTACTTTGCACTCGTTTCTACACACCCTCATTTCCAGCTTCCATCGATTGCCATTAGTATTCTTTTTTTTTCCTTTCTTTTTTTACTGTTCCTTTTTGTGGTGGCGAGCTTAACTTAGTGACGGTCACTCCTTTTTTTCTGTCAGCTCTGTACCCACTGTAACAGATTACCGTCCTCTCACAGCTGACATAAAGAAGATGGCGCAACGAATGACCATTTTTCCGCCATTACGTCGATAAAACGGATGAAATTGGCGTGGCAAAATAGACATCACTTGTACTTGGCGAGTTATAGTCAACCGGAAAGGTATTAAGAGCAATTAGCAATGGTGTCGAGAGAGTCGATGACGTTGCGTTTGTCAACGAATTGCGTTGAAACCTTCAATTTTTCGTGGGAAAGCGACAGATGTGGGAGGACAGTACCTCAACCTGCCTTTGCGGGTTCTGCTTAATCCTTCGCCTTCAACTTTGTCGAGTAATCCCCTTTTAATTAGATATGGGAGTGAAGTGTGCCCTCCGATAAAACAAACGACCGACTAAAACCTACACTCAACAATAATAAATTTTCAAAGCAATGATCGATTCTAATAATGCCGTTGACTCTTAGGGACGCCAACTGCGACTTCACTGCATGTCTCATCCAATTTATTAATTATTTAATTTCATATAAAAAAAAAGTCAAAGTTTCCGTGTATCTTCTAGTACCGGTCTCGATTAATAAAGAAAATAAAATAAGTTAAATAACGCAAATTCACAACATCAACAAATACGTTTCAGGCTTATTTTAGTGTTTATTTCATAATAATAATAATAATGCTAAAATAAACCTAAAATTTATTTAAAAAATTTGGTTATAATTATGTTTGACGTTATATTAAAATTATGATCAAACACGAATGTTTTAACAGTAGTTTTTGACCAAAATTTTAACAGCATGTAGATAGAAATGAATGCCACGCGGGTCTCTATTAGCGCAGGGGTCTCTAATTATAAGTGAAGAAAATCGACTGGGGACTAATTGCAGATATACGGGGGAATACATTTTCTACAAAAAAAAAAAACCTAACCACCAAACTCTGATCAGGCTTTTATTACTCAGAGAAAAAAAAGAGAAAAAAATTCGTTGTACTATCACTTTTCTTTTAAAAAAAAAACTGCATTGATAAAACCTGTATCCACTTTCTGTAATTTTCGCCTTCCGATTGAACACACTCGACTCGAATCGAAATTTTTAGTGACTATTACTAAGAACTCAAAAAAAATTCGCAAAAGTTTAAAGAGTAAAAAAGAAAAGAAAGAAAAAAAAAAAAACCACAAAACTTTACCAATCAGTATAGGAAAACAGCTTGAGAAAATTGGAGTGTCAAGCCATAAAACGGCACTTATATAAATGACATGTCTAAATTAAAAACCTCTCTAGTTTAACAAAAAAAATCCCTTTTTTTTTTCTCAAATCCCCACGAACCCTAAAATTTAAAAATTAAAAAAAAAAAAAACTGAGCGATTATTCAAGCCCATTGACTTGAAATGAATTCTATCCCCGTCGACAAGAATAATGAATTATTAAAATTTAATTCCAAAATTACCCTATCACAATACCAATGATTAATGACGTTTCCAACTTATTCTAATTTATTTTTATAATATTTGATATCTCTAGTACCGTACTTTAAATTCATTACAGTTAAAACTCAAAAATAAATAAATATTAAAACAGAGAAAAATAATTTAAATTTCGTGAAGTGGAATAGAATTTTAAAAAAATTTTAATTAAATAAAAATTCTCACAACTAAGCAAATGTAATCTGTCACTGTCATAGAATAAACCCAATAGCTAAAAAAAGAAAAGAAAAAAAGTTCAACGAATTTCACTTAAAACAATTTTTAACCAAAAAAAAAAAGAAAGAAAAATGATAAAACCACACACAAAGTTCATTTCTTATTCACACCGCGGTTTTTCTATGCGTTTCTCCGCCTGCCATTAAAAAAAAAATCGACGTTGTAAATGAAAAGAAGGGAGATTCTTTTCAGCACGAAATCGCTCGTCGTTGCAATTGCAGTCGCACTCCCACCTTATTGCGACGCGAAAAGGATCATCAATTTCAAATCCTTGATAGTGCTGTCCAAATTACTCCCGTGTAATTATTGGTTTGTCAGAAGCAACTGCCCCGCTAGGGAACGCCACCTACAATGAAGAATTACCAACTTCATCTTAATTACCTCAAATCCAATACTTAAAACGAAAATAAAAATAATTAGATACTTTTTTTTTTTTCAAGCTCCAAAGCGCGTTCCTCCTACGCCTTTCTTCGTTTTTTGATTCTTTTCTCTTCCCTTCACCTCAATTCAAAGCGTAAATAAGCCATCCATCAATGCCAATAAGCAACCTCCTCACCCATTCAATCTCTGTCTCAAGCAAGACAAGCGTAATCAACGATCAAAGAAAGAGTTCTCACTTGCCAGAAAAAAAATTTCAATCTTAAAGAAGAGGTTGCAGGTTGAAAACTAATTCATAATAATTTTGTGACAAAAAAAATTGCAGATACAATTTGTCAGGTAATAAATTTGTACAAATTATCACTTGCTGATGTTCATATTTTTTAAATTTATATATTTTTTTAATTTACAAACACTTGTATTAATACATACAGTAAGTTAGAAGAACTCAAATGCTGCTAACAAAAATAATGAAATTTGTAAAAATTTTTAAAAAAATTTGTGAAAAATTTCTTTAAAGACGTGCGAATTTTTTGGAATTTTTTCTAGGTTCGCAAAGATTTGTAACGATTTTAGAGATTTTTAAGGATTTTTAATGAATTTTTCAGAATTTTTTGAAGATTTTCTTTACTAAAAATTTAAAATTTGCAAAGATGTTTTAAATTTTTTTTAATCCGTCGACGAAATTTTCAAGAAATTCAAACTCCTTATTTGTGGACATTTCAAATATTTTTGCCTTCACACTTTCTTACTTTTGTTTTGTCAAAGAATTCTACTTCAGTTGTTCACATACCGTAAGTTACTCAAAAAAAAACCTCCCTACTTACACAGAATTCATACTTTTCACTCTACTATCCATCACTGCGCATAACGACATCAACAAGCTTAATACTCTTACTGCAAGCACCTCCCAAAATGCCATTACTGGACATTACGTATTCCATTTGACCCTCGAGTGGACACACACTGTAATTCTTGAGCGAAAATAAGCATCAACGCAATGCAAGAAATAATCCCATTACATCAAGTAACGCCCGAATCATCCAATATGCACGTTAATGCACCACACTTACGCCTAAAAGTCCATTTACAAACTTAGCGCTTCTCGCATGTAAATATCACTAATGTGATACACTTCCA
This sequence comes from Geophilus truncorum, assembly GCA_034695745.1. Classification (NCBI taxonomy): domain Eukaryota; kingdom Metazoa; phylum Arthropoda; class Chilopoda; order Geophilomorpha; family Geophilidae; genus Geophilus; species Geophilus truncorum. The sequence goes on along the minus strand of JAQFZP010000011.1, from coordinate 80,069 downwards.
TCCGTAATTCACTTCCCACTTGTATTAGGTTATAACAAATCTGTTTCTGCAGTAACCGTACATAAGATACAGATCATAACCGAAGAACGCACGAGTCCTATTCTCCCTGCACGACTTCTTCACGGAGGCTTAGATATGAAGTGCCTCGGAAGTGACATTACCAATGCGGCCTCCCCATTGCACAAAAGAAAAGGCTCACTGGTTTTCTCCTATTCCCTAGCACTCCTTTCGTCCGTCGCGGGGCGTCATCCGACACAACTTACTGTCACCATTTACGGTTAAATGTCCCATGACTGATTTCTGTGGCACCGCTCTTTTATGTTATGTGCGCGTGCCAATGTTTTCCTACTTGTAATAACAACCTTAAATTAGCGGCGGCAAAAAAATCTTTACAGTTTCCGTCGCTAACTATAAAAATAGCGCTTTTAAGAGCTTTGTTTAACCAGTTGAGGGGCAAGTGCCTATTTCTTAGTAAGTGAATTGACGTCGATAGAACACTTCGAGTTCACTTGCACCGAGATTTATATCCCCTTTAAATGACAAATTTGCTTATCTGATCGCATGCAATGTCAATCATTTCACGTTACCAAATTGAATTCAATTTATTTAACACAATAGCCTGCAATTTCCATAAAAGCACGTCCACGCACATTTAAAATGCTAATATCAGACATTAATTCGCGAATTACAAGTAGCAAAAAAAAAATATTTATATTTTTCTTTTTGAGGAATTTAAATTTAAAATAAAAGAAACGAAGCAGAACGAATTACAGGACCGAAATCCTCTTCCATTTCAAGCATCTAAATGTAATTCTCGTGCTATTTTTTTATGGTGCCCACAAAATGATGCAATACCATCATCATCCGGCGTTTTAATTTAAAACTCGTCGTTACGAGGAAAACAAACAAACAAAACAAAGCAAACAACGATTTAAATTAAAAAATAGAATAATTCCTTTCATGCTATTAATTTGCACGGGTCTTACGGCCATGTACACGCCACTCTGCTCGTGTTTCCCTCGCGAACCACTATTTTCGTACGAGTACATACACACTAAACTTTTCTCCCTCCCATCAGTTTCCTCGCCATCTAATTACGGTTATCGTTGTCAGCCAGTCTCTCATCACTCAACTCCATGCTGAGCATCAGCAAAACACATTCACCGCCCGCCGGCTACTCTATCTCATGAGGGAGCAGGTTACCATGGAAACCATTTCACTGCTACATTTGCACGTGGTCCATCATCATGCAATTCCCCCTTCCACCACCTTCTTGGTCCAAGTGCCTCTGGTTATATAAACTTCGTTTCTACAATATCGACCATCTTGAAGTACGCCTTTTCCTATTCACCAGTATTTTTCCGTCATCGCAGTATTTAATCGTAGTAAAATATTGAAATCTAATGATATTTTTTAGTTAAAAATTTATTCTCTTTAATTTTTAAAATCATTCTTGCATTCGGAGCGCCGTAAAATGACATTTCCGATGCAGTTAGAAATTTTCAAATTTTAAAGATTCCTGCCAAATGCTCAGGTAGGCTTGCCCTCAAAACTTCTAATCCGACAGGAAATGACATTTCTGCACATATAAAGTTAAAAATTTAAATAAAATTTTACATATACTATATGTAAAAGATTTTTTTTTTGATACGATAAAATTGAAAAAGTTTCGATTATGTTAGAACTGAAATAATTCGTAATAACAAAATTTGACAAAATTCCCTTTTTTTTTAAACAGGAAGTCCTATTTTTACTCCACAAAAAATTTCAAATATAGTAAAAATAATTCATGACTTAATGTTAGTTCAGCTTTAAAGTTAATTTCATGGAAAACAGAGCCGAGAATTTTGAAATCCATTTTCCCATTTAACTGCCGTGTTTTTTCTAATAAATTTAATGTAAGGTGAAAATTTTCCACTGTAATAACGAGAGATTTCGCTAAGATAACCAATTTGTATGATTGCTATTTTGTTGTCAACCTCTGCGGCTTAGTGGTCAGTGCTGTATTCTCCCGGGCTACGGTCAACTTTCAAACCAAGCTGAGCAAATTGCTTTTTATTTTTTTATTTCCTTTCTTTCCCATTCCCACGACCACGAAAATCCAAAACAACTTTTTTTTTAGCAAATCACTACGAAACCGTAAAAAAAGACATAAAAAAATAAAAGCATCATCATAAATTTAAATAAACAGGCAAAACTCCACGTTTCATTACACATTAATATTAATAAACATCAATACATGAACTCTTCTACTTTGAATTTACAGGAAATAAAAAAAAAACCCTTTCAGTCCAAATTCATTGTACTGTGTACACACTCTGGAAGGAAACTCAACAAAATAGAGTCTCCACACAAATTCTATAACCTCATTTTCTTTTATGCCTCTTCTTTCATGCACCTTATTCAACTTGTCATATTTACTTTTGGGCTGCATGTGCTTTATAAATACATTTATTTGGATTTCAGATTTTCTCTTCCCATTCGCCCAAGTTTAAGACATTTTCTTCAAAATGCCAACTTTAAATTTGACATATATGGATACGATATACACAAAATATGTTTAAAGCTGCATTCCCGCGATTCCCCTACTCAATTCGCTCTCTTACCATACTTTAAGTTCAACATCTAAGTGAAAAGTCGAAGGTTTATTTCTTCCAGATTCGGGGAAAAATATACAAAGTGAATCTGCCTTCTTCATTAGCCACGTGACCCAACACATCCTAACGTTGTGTAATGATGGGGCAGTTCCCCGTTCTGATTTATTTGCAGGGGACCGAGCGATGCGAAGCCGTGCGCATGGTAATTGCCATTCCCCGCGCATGCTCTATTTATCTTGAGGGAGTTTCGCACCGTTTCTTAGCAATCTAATGGCGCGGACATTAATGCGACGGCGGACGGTGATCAAGAGCAGCCCAAAATTGAATAACTCAAAAAGAGATTAGCTTCACTCATTCCATCCCCTTTCACTGTGAGGTGTATCTCCCCTTCCTTCTCGCTTTACCCTCATTTCATTTCCCTTTGTTCTCAGTCTCATTTCGCTTTTACTTAATCACGTTTAACTGCGAAAAGCAAGCCCCAAAAGTCAGGACCACCCAATCAATCACTTTAGCAATCACCCACCGGCAACGCATTAAAGCCAACTTTAGTTACGGTATTATTTTAAAGAAACAGTAGCCATTTGAATATCGAATTTTCTCAATTACAGACCACGAGTCTCACATGAAAACAGTATTGGTTGCTCTAAACAACAAAATTTTAAAGTGTAGCTTTCTTAAAAGCTATGCTTCTACACATTCTATATATTTTATACGAAAATATTGTAATATTGTAAAAATAACATTTTAATGTAAACAGACTTCATTTTAAATAAGTAGCAAAATCTATTGTTTCAAACAAACAGAATATTCCAGATTAAACAAATAGTGCTCAATTCTTAAGGCACCGTATCAAAAAGATCAAAGAAAACTGAAATGTTGATTACATTTTAAAAATATACCAAAAAAACTTTGCTTTGTTTGTTATTTGTTCGTTTTATTTGACATGACAAGGCTCAGGTAAAAAAATATGTAAACAAAAATAAAAAATATTCTTAACCCTTTTAACACTAATTAAAGTCCCGAGGTTATTTCAGTGATTATTCGCAAAAAGGTGGTAATAAAAGATTTTTGCCAATATTTTTTACTGCCCTAATATCATTGATTAGGGACGATGATGGAGTTGGACACTTTCCAAAAATGGTAAAGGGGGAAGAGGTGAGTTCATGGGAGGTCATAAAAAGAACCCATTCGCCTCGGTTACGCACCAGGCGCTAGATTGATATGGGGACTCGCTCCTCTTTGCCACACAGACCAATTTTTAAGAGAGGGAATCGAAGAGAAAAACTGTGGCGCCATCTATTTACTTATCTTGTAAAATGTCTTCTCCCGTAGTACAATAAAATAAAATAAACATTCATTTCATGGCAAACATCGTTAAGTCCACCTGGGTTACAGTTAGGTTTGTGCAATGTGCTTGTAAAAGGACTCAAATTGATTCTGAAGAGAGGACTGCAGGGCAAAAAAATATAAAAAGAAAGAAGAGAGAGAAAAAGAAAAGTAAGAAGGTAAAAAAGAAAAAACTAAATCCTCAAGAAAAGAGAAGCTATCACGTAAGAAAAACAAAGTTTTCTAAAGTTTTTCAACTCTGAATAATAGAAAAGTAGCAAAGATGAGATTGAAGATATAAAAATTTGTTATTCGGCAACATTTTGGGTAAATAACATTCATGTTAGTAAATGCACGAGTCCCTAACCTCCACTCCTCCCTCCGAAATATCAAATTTGATGATGCGTTCCCCTGTTCAGCTCAATAAAATCTCCTGCATAGCCAGACCACAACATCCACTAGGTCTATAATTCATAAGCAGGAACGAGTCAGAAAACTTAATTAAATTCCTCCTCTTCTGATTATCATGCTACAGAGGAGCTCAATAAACCACAATATTTCAAACAAAGACGATCCTAAGTATAAAGCATTTTCAAATTTTAAAAAATTTAAAAATTCATTTTTATTTGTGCAGCATTTTAATTCCGACTAAATTCCAGTTTATTACTTTCGCCATTTTAAAAATCTCAATAAAATACCAACATTCACAAACAAAATTTAGATTTAAAAATAAATACGCTACGGTACATTCCTTTCTTCATATTAAAAACCAAAAATACATTTTCTCCTTAATCCGTAACAAAAAAAGAAAGGAGAAAAGGTAAATAATGAGAAAGTTATTTTTATTTCGCTTTCTGGCATTTTCTTTCAACAAAACGAATCGATCAAACCCACGTGACCGTCTCAAGATGGGTCAGTGTAAAGGGTCGAAGGATCTGTCCTGCATGCAAGCCTGATTGGACACCAAACCTGTCAATCTAAACTTTCATTTTCCGACTCAGTGAAACTGCAATAAAGGAGCTGCTGCGGCCTCTTCGTCTAACACCCCTGGTGATGGCGTCGCAAGGCCTGGGGATTCATACCAAGCATTACCGTCGTTTGACGAGATCACTTTTGCATGCAACACCACATAACGGCCCAAACCTCAAGACCCTCGCTACTACACTACACAAAGGTCGCCTGAGCATCACTAAAGAGTAAAGCGTGGCTGTGTGTATATAAAGTCAACTGCGTTTCGTGACACAAATGTTTCTCCACAAATTTACACGTAACTCGATTGCAATAAAAATGTTTAGAAATAACTTCCCCCCCCCCCCCCAAAAAAAAAAGAGCTTTTACAATCCCACAGCAACTTAATACTCTTACAACCAGTGAAAGAACTATAAAACTAGAATTCATCATCAAGAAGTTTTTCAAGAATAACTTTAAGGAATTAAAAGAATGGTTCTTTTGGTAATCCTATTATTTTTTACTGTCGGCTACCTCTTAAAGACTAAACTCCCAAACCACAAATTAAAAATGTGTAATTACTTTTATGCTAAATAAATCATTTTTAAAACCATATAATTATCTTCAAATTAGGGTATTGTACTCACCAGCATGTCACATCAATGAAAATGAAGAAAATTCATTTACTTACCTAGAAAAAAAGAAAAGAAAATATTAAATTCATTAATTTTCCAGTAACTTGAATTAAGCAACATACTGTAAATTCACAACATTGCGCAAAATTAAAATTAAAAGTTAAAACAAGCACAAGACAAAAAGACAATAAACAATGAGAAATTACAAATTCAGTTTCGTGTTTTCCTAACCAAATGCATGTTAATAGGGAAAAAATTTCCTTATTTAATTTTCTTCATTACAAAATTTGCTAACAGAGGGCACCATTTCCCATGAACAAAATCCACGATAAAAAAAAATAAAGAGAAAAAAAATTCCTTGCGCTGTGGCTCACTCTGTCAGCAACGACTTAGCAAAGCAAAATCCAAAATAAAAAATAAAAATAAAAAAACAAAAAAACAAAAAAATTAATTCTCTCGTTTCTTATCTTTTATCCCATATAACCCATTTTGGCAGTCATTATAATTTGACATTTTTTTTTTCACACGATGTTTACCATATCCAAACATAAAAATGCAATGAAAAACGTCATAGGCAGATGTTATTAGCAAAGATGGAGATGAATCAGTTAATAAACAGTGCGTGTGTTTGATCAGTTTGGATCCTCCCCGTTTGTAGAGCAATAAAAAGGTATTTTATTGGAGCTCTACACATACGTCGACCTTATCTCCAGTGAGCACTGAAGGCCGTGCATCACTAACAAAGATCCATTAGACGATTTGGATGAGGAATTTCATTCGGAACAGGAAATTTAATACCAACGCAAAGGGGACTTGCCTCGCGTTCATTACACTAGACTTTCATTCACTCTGCCGTATGAGACAAAGTGATGCCGGAAGTAGACCAAAAAAAAAAATGCTCGTGACTAACAATAAGTATTAACTCGCAATTTTATGAATGACTCACACTTAAACACAATTTACAGCTGGAATCAATGTGAAAACATGAACAAAACTCGAATAAAACTCGTGTTTTATTTTATCTCCTTAGTCAGGGGTTCGGCTTCACCTGAATAAACTTCCAAGGGTCGCAAACTCCCATATAAAAAAAAATGTAAGAAGAAAAAGAAAAGAAAAAAAAAACAAGACGGATCAGAGTCAGCACATTTAGAATCCACACTCTTGTAGTTACCTTGGCAACAAGCAAATGGTCACGAGAAGTCAATTCGGTTGAATTTGCAGTGTGTGAGGAAGTAAGAGCTAACACCCTGGCACTTTTTCATCACGAAAGGAAATTACCAACCAGAGGGAGAGAAGGGAACGAACGAGAATGAAATGCTTCCTTCCAAAAAGTTGAGAGTAAAATTTCAAGGGGTCTCCATCCCACTCCATCTCGCTATTTTTTCTCTTCTCCTCACCCAGGGGTAACTTATCACATGCCACCGACCACCGAGCAGGTGCAATCGCTCATTCTGATTCACGGCATCCATTATTAAGAGGGAAAGAGAGCCAAACAACCAACAAGCTTATATTATGTAAAAAATTGGCCAATGCGGGTTCAATTAAAGCCTAGCTAAAAAGACTCATTAAAATTAGGGCTTGACCGATATTGGAGAAATTGAAAATCGGCCGATTTCCGATACTCTGAATAAAATATCGGCCGATACCGATTCCGATATTTTTTAAAAATTTTCTAAATTCTGATTTTTCATGTTTTTCTCTCACAACAACAAGACTACAATAGTACTGAATTTAATGTTTATAAATATTTTATGTTTTATTTGAAAAGTTTACATATTAAATTTTGTTTGGTTCTGCTTTTGTGATAAAAATCTTTTTTTTCCCCCATAATTTTTCGAAAAAAAAAACGGGACCCAATTGTTTTTGAAAAATCGGAATCGGTAGTCGAAATAACAACCGTTACCGATATTTTCGTTAATATTGGTCAATACCGATATTAGAATGGATCAAGCCATAAATTTAAAATTATAAGTCATCCAATTGCAATTGACCCCAAGTTTTTCTTAAACTTTCCCCACTTTTATAAAAGCTTATTTGGTAACTTGATTTAGAGCTTAACTTCAAATTTTGAATATTCCCAAAAAATTAGTATCGGAAATACGTCACCCTTCTATTTACCAGCAACTCATTTGCAGAGACCGCCATTGCAAATAAAAATATACTCATATAAAGAAAAGGAGGGTAAAAAAGGCACCAAAAAGCACTCTACCAAATATACGCACAACTCGTTTCCTCTTCCGTTGCCAAATTGAACTGTTTTTCACTTCGAAAAAGCCCATTTCGATAATAACCTAATCCCAAAGACACTTCCACTTTTATCTCGCCCTCAACTAAAACGCCCGCAATTTTTCAAAACCTAGATACGATTGCCAACCTCACTCGCAACCCCTCCCCTTTCCAGCCAAATAAAATCTGTCGTATGTCATCACTCGCATTTCGAATTATCAAGCGAACGTAACTACAATTGAGGTTTATACAGGTTCCCGCTCCGCGGCTTAAAGGTCGTTCAGAGTGGATCAAAACAGACGGGAGGAATACAGCTGGGTCGACGCAGCCAACCCCCGATAGGGGCCGCCGTACGAGTGATCCACTGGTCGTTCATCTTCTCCTATCTGCACTAACAACTCGATAAGATAGAGAAAGAGAGAAGCTCTTCTTGCTCCCCTCGAATCGCGCCCCTCGTGGCTCGTAGGGCCAACTTTCGATGCGCCATCTCCCGAGAGAGGCTTCTGACAGAGTGGCGACCGATCTGATTCCGTCTTTCGCCATCAAGGGAAGCCCAAGTCCCGACTCGCGGACCCCTGGCACCGAGTGCTCGGCGTCGCTTCGCCCCCTGGCGCTGCCTCAACTCAGCACCCTCGTCAGCTGGTTTCTCCGAAGAAAAGATCTCCGATCTAATGACGATCGTAAATTGAGCCAAGAAAATGATTGGCTACACATTTCTATGACAAGTATAGTCGACACCAAAAATATTTCATACTCTGAATCTCCTCCCAAGCCTCAGATTTCGTCGAACAGAGGCTTTTAATACCCACGACAATCAGAATTTGGTGCCTTTTTTTTCCCCTTCAGTTTTCTTTTCGCTCGTACCGAAACCAATTTCAAGTTGGGGAAAAAAAATAGATTTATGGTTCGAGTTTTCTCTTTAGAATGTTCATTGAATTCGACTCTGGTTTTTATTTTATTATAGTTTAATGCTGGGAACACTTGACAGGTCTTTAAGTAAGTGCCAGTTTCTTGGAGCTGATTAACTTCACATTCGTGCTGATGAACAAATACGTTATTCATGTATTTGTACTAAATTATAGAGTAGATACTGTAAGTAAACCATTATCCTGTCATCAGTTTCAATTATAACGTAGCTGAGTATTTTCATTTATTTTGTGTTTGTAAGTCTTAATGTATATAATTTATTATTGACGAAACCACAAATGCGATGAATCCGCAGTACGACTAAAACGCCCCGGAAAATTATAGAAAAGTCACCACAAAAACCCATAAATATAACATAATGTTAGTGTCAAATCCCTTTAAAATCTCATATTTGTATTTGTTTTGCCTTTATAAGCATAGAAGTCAAAGTTACAGCCCGTAAAAAACTACATAAAAATGCGAGAAATGTCAAAATTTTACGAATTTAGGCCTAAAAATTAATAATTCCCATCTAACAAGAAAACTAACCGAATGCGATAGAAAGGACCGATTCTTTTAAGTCAACCATTCCAACAAAAACCCTACATTTACAGTAGGTTAGTTCTTTTATTATTACACATGTGTAAAATATAGTGTAAATAAGAGGTGTAAATTTCTCATTTTTCTCGATCTAACTCGAAAAAAAATGGCCGCCAAAAGTGTGTAAATCTCGTTTTAAATCAGTTTAATTGACATTTACACAAGTGCAAAATAACAAAGAAACCCACTTAGTAAAAATATTTTTGTACAAGTTAAACTATCTACAGTAAGTGATAAATCGGTAAACCAAAGAGCAACTTACTGTACTTCACCTTTGAAGCTACGACAACAAGAACAAGAGGGGTTCAAATTTAATTTCATAAAGTATTGCTCACAATATTCACGAAAGAATTTCTCTCAGCCCCTATACCATACTTGCGTTTTATAGCTGCAAATTCCTCACGTTCTTGAGAAAATTTATAATCGCGTGCACGCCGGGTTTTTAGTGTGTAACACGCGCCTCGCTCAACTCGATTCTCCTACATAAGATGAAACCATGGGCATTATCAAATTAGCCACACTCCGTCTCATGCTCAAATCTTTCCCTCTTCTTGTGTTCTCCCACTTTGCTTTTCCTTCTTCCTTTTCCATCTTAAGCCCGTCTCCTCACGTTTTATGTCACCAACGCATTGATTTCTGCAATCAATGTCGAAGCACAAAAAAAATATATAAAATGAAACAGTAAAAAAAAAATACACCGCCTTCATCTTAACTCGATAAAACATTATTTAACAGTAAAAATCGATACTTTAAGGCTAGAGTCGATGTCTCCGGAATTCGTGATTACGAAAATATACAGTAGGCCTATGAATCTTAACCTCAATGACCGACAAATCGATCTAGACCTTACAGTTGCTTCCATTTTAGATTCGTTGGTTGCTGACAGTTTTGTCGAACTCTAGCCAAAAACTTGGCTCGTTCTTCCCGTCATCTATCACGTGTATTGGAGGAAAAAAAAGAAAAAAAAATTCCTCTTCCAAAACAAACTTGCACGATCGTTACCTGCCTGAGAGGTTAATCCAAGCCTATAATCGATCAAGAGGTCACATATGAGTCCTTGTTTATTATTGATGGTACTTGTGGCAACTCCTCCTCCCTTTTGCTAGGTCGGAGCATGGCTAAGAAAAATATTTATTCTAACAAGCATCATCTTGTCCACTTTTTCAAACATTTCCGTTCGCTTTTAACTTTGACATGTGTCGTGCGCTTCAACTCGAAAATCCATATTTTACAGAAAAAAATTAATTTAATTTATATGTTTCAAGGTAAATATTGTTGCTTTTTAAAGTCTTATTGTGATACATTTGTTTTATTCTTTCAGTTTGAGTGCTTGTGTGTAAACATAGAAAATTGTAATTATTTTTAAATATTCCATTTTTACTAAAGAATGATTTGTTTGCAGGATTAAATTCGAAGTACACGGCCATTTTGTAAACCAGGTGCAAAACTCAAATCACGGAGTAGAGTTTAATGTACTATAGTAAAAGGAATTTGCACAAACTGAGCAATGAAATTATGCAATAACATAAAGTTAAAACATGCTAATGAATTGCCTAGTATCATGAGCATTCCAAACCAAATATTGGAAAACAATTAACCTTTCAGGGAATTTAAGAGTCAATTTCGACTAATCTCAAATGATAGAAACAAAAGCCTAATAAATCATCACATCCATAACCTCTTTACAGGTAAACATTTTCACTTCACCTCTACAAACACAAATAAATTTTATTCCTACATCAAACAATCTAAAAACACAATTCCAAGCAGACGTCAACTTCAACTTTAATTACCCCAAGCAAAAAACCGAAATCCCGCGTGTCTAAAAAGAAAGAAGTTCCCAACTGCTTCAAAATCGACAACCCATCAATACTACAAAAGACCGTGAAGTAAACAACACTTCCTCTCCCCCAACAAAAAAAGTTAATGGTAGAGCAACAGTAGATAAGTACTGTTAATTAGGCCTACTATAGATTTTTGGAAAAACTTGGCAGAGGAAAAGGACTCGCATCCCTTCCCTTCCCTTCCCTTCCCTCCTCTCGCCTGACTCCATCTCCTCTCTCCTCACCCTATGAAAATTATTGGATGTGCCTGCAGCGCAGATGATATCCATACAGGGGAACAAAGGAAGCTTCATCTTGTGCGAGAGGTGGGCTGGAAGGCGTCCAACCCTCGACCGATCAAAGTTCCAAAGAAAATTAGATGCAGCCAACTCACCATCCTCCTCTACCACTTCATCCTTTCTTCATTTGCGTAGAACTCGACGAGGAGCGGCAATGACAATGAGATTAATTCCGAATTCGTAACGACTGATTGATTTCCGAAGAGTTTGAATGAACATGTTAAAAAGTAAAAGAATGAAAGAAGAAGAAAAAAAAAAAAAGTGGAAGTGCATGTAAGTCAGCGCCCTCTGGCGTCGGAATCAGTGTCCCCTTTGATACATAAACATAAAAGTGTCAAAAAATATGAAATAAATTTTCGCCGTTCAAAAATTACAACTTTGTTGCTTTGCTAGCGAAAGCGACATCTCTTGATAATTTATTCCCTATCTGTGTTGGCGTTTACAGGCTGTGTCTTTGGCGGCATAAATAAAACCGCATCATAATCATGCGTGCGCGGAATGGGGGAAAATAGAGAAATAGAGACGCGAAAAGGTATAAAAAGTCATTTAATATCTTTTTGTTGAAGGTGTCGGGACAAAATAAAAATTTTATGGTTTGGAAAATACCTGTATAAGCAAGAAGCCCAGTTGAAATCTATAAAAATCCGACAGACAAAGAATTCAATATTTCTGCCATCAAAAAATAAAGAATCTTTTTATTTCCTTTTGTCCCCGCGTCGCGTCACGTGTTTAGATACATTTTAACGGTTTTAAGACCAGCCCTCTGCAATCGATTTACGACGTCTTCCAGATGAGATCAGGCCAAAGGAAAATGCGTGCCTTCATCCGAAATAGACTATTACGTGAAATCGTCTAATTCCGTCTTTCGACTCGACGTTTAACAGATGTAAAAGTGCGTTTCGAGAAAATTGAATTAGCTGCTATCCTCAGTTTATTTTATTTATTTATTCTATCAGTCACTCGGAACAAGTTAGAAATTGGATAAATTTTACGTTTTTCTTTCAAGTTTTAAAATGGTGCAAGTACAACTGTTATATTGCTACGCGACATTTTTTTTACCCAACCGAAAATTTGCTAATATTATTATATCAAAGTCCAACTCCAACTCCGTTAAATAAAAAAATGCAAAATTCGCTTCGGAATCACTGTAATAACATCACCGCACACACGTTCCAAACTAGCAAAATTATGACTATGAATACTAAAACAGGAAAATAATAGCGTCCGAATTGAAAAAAAAAAAACTAAATCCAATATCGCACGACGGCCTACGGGAGGATAAAACTCCAAATGTAAAACTAAACTTTCTTTTTTTATTATCCATTTCAATTTTTTGAGTAGATAAAGCCACGTCTTGCACTTTCTAGTTGAGTCTGCTTCCCTTTGTACGACGCTCGTATTCATTTTTATGACACTTCTTCTCGTGTGTCGTTTTATGGAGATGAGCCCCGAGATATGCGCGTGCCCTTCATTTTCTCGCACTGCATGGCCACTGGCCTCGTCACGCTGAGGGTCGCTGGCAACTTTTATTCTCTCGTCCTATCAAATCCATCTTCACATTCACCTAGTGTTCTCCCACGTAATCTAATTCCTACACCAAACCCAGTTATACGACGACAGAACCGTGGCACAACGTCGCTGGACGAATATAGGGTTTCCCACAACCCTTCATGGGGTGAGAGTGAGAGTACGGGAAGGAGGGGGGGAGTTGGGAGGAAAAAAAGGAGACCGAATCGGACAACGAGACCATCTCGATTGCGCTCGTTGGTTTCAAACAAATGTTCAACTCATCATCATTCATGTATTATTTATGGTGACATCTGCAGCTTGGACTTTGCAACCAACTCTGAAACTTTGTGTCCGGTGTTGTATTGATCGGTTTTAACTTTTCATGCTGTCTATGTAAACAAGAATAATCCCTTGTTATATTGCTGTCAACAAAAATCTGAGTTAAAAGCAAGTTCCGATGTTTTGAATCATTTAGTTGACAGTTTTAAAATATTTTGAAAAATTAATTAAAATTAATAAAAATTGTGCAAATCTCTACAAATCATTCCCAAAATCACTAAAAAGTCTTTATAAATTGAGATTTGAGATTGTTAGAGCTGCTTGGGCATTACAATATGATACGCGCACAACACTGTCTGTCAAGTGCTCCTTTAAAACTTCTAACTCCTTAATAAATCATTTCTACTATGTCCTTTGCTTCTTGACACACGTAAAATACTTGAAAGCAACAAACAAACAATTTAAAATACGACTTTGCCATGCCTAAGATGTAGTGTAAATCAAAATTGTCTCCCGAAAAGAGTAACTTAATGCTCACAACTGCCACATCAACTTGAGTGGCGCTAAGCTCAATAAACAGACAAGCATCATGCATTAACAATTAAAAAGAAACGTACTTCAACTTGTACATTAAAAGAATTTAATAAGTTGCAAAGCACATACGGGCATATGCAAACAAAAGAAGTGGAAAAAGGCTCTTTTTCCATCTCGGGAATATTCTATTAGCAAGCGTCCCTATTTCAAAGTCCCTCCAGAATTTGCGTGCCTTGCTTAGATCTCTTTTCTTTTTCCACCCCTATAAAAATTCTGTTGCGAAATGAGAACATTCAGTTTGGTAACACAATCATCCAATATTGATGGCTTTCCTTCTTGCTCGCAATGTATTATTGAAAGCCTCATCTGCATGGAATGAACATATACTCTCAGAATAAAAAAGAAAAAATAAAAAATAAAGAAAAACTTTTCTCAACTTGAACAATGGCGACTGGCCAAAAGAGGGCGCTTCGGACTGATGAAATATTCAGAGCCTTCTCCTCATGCCCAATTATGATCACAACTGACCTCTTTCTAAAGGGATTTATCCAGCAACTGCCTCTGCATAACAAATCATGAATCATCCACCTCGTGTATAATTAATCGTTCTCCCCACGTGGCTTTACACTTGGCACGAGTTAATGAACTTCGCACGAGTGTGTCACGAGTGACGACAGCGTTCCCTTGTTTTCAACCCCCGGCACCACCTACCGCGCTTTCTGCGATTCGCCCACTTTTAATCGAATGTAAAATCAAATTAAGACTAGCATCTCGCTCAAGCGATGTTAGCGTTTTGGCAATTAGAGAGAAACGGCGTTCAAACTTGTGCCGCCGAACGCGCCTCTTTGCTCTCTTTTCAAGACGCTCGCAATTAGTCAACACCTCATGTGGTAATCAAGTTGTTTAATGCCAAACTTCAAAGTTACTGTGCCAAATGCTTTGTTTGTATTTTCGCTCTAATCCGCAGAGCGGTTATGAACTGGCCGAAATTTTCATTTCCTGCGACGCTCAAACAATTTATTAAACTTAAATGAAGTTAATAAAATTCTCTCATCTTTTTTTCCCCCTCTCCTCTTTCTTTTTTAACTGTTTACTTTACATTTTTTATTAGGCCACCAGACATCGCTTCCTGCTTTTATCACTATTTTAATGTATTTTATGTTTTTAATTAAAAGTTTAAAATTGTTTCGTTCAAAAAATTCCTAAAACCAGACCCTCCATTACGTCTTCCACGCTTCAACAGTAAGTTGCAAAATATGATTAAAAATAACAAAATGGCGTCAGTCAATACAGTCTTAATGAAGCGTGGGAACTACGCAAACTCACTTCCGGTATCTAATAATAACTCACTTCCGGTATCGAATACTCACAGAATTACAGTGCTCGGAGCACAATGATTGGCATACCCAGTTATTAATACCTTCACCTTATTTTAAAGCTTTTTAAAATCTCTTAACTCTCCATAAATACATACCAACAGTTTGCTTCAGGTGGATGATAACCAGATGAGTTGCAACCGGTTCATGTTCTATCGAAAGTGAAGTGTCTGCTCGCCCTCTCGCGGCAAAACACCACAGTTTGCACAATTTAATCTGAAGCGCTTTAACAAAAATAATTATAATAATTTTTTTTTTTTTCTAAATAGTTAAAGATGAATTTATAATTACATACATCTCTATCTTTAAGATCAATTCACTGGTGTCACCACTTATCACTTAAAAGCAAAATTATTTAGTCTCTACCAACACTAAAACCTTGCCGAAGATCGTTTCGCGGTAAACTGAAGCCCAACCCAATTGAACCATATGTAATCACGCGTTGAAACCGCACACTACGACGTGACAAAACACAAAACTACAACTTCAATTTTGATTACATACACAATTGAACTCCACCCTTCACACGCGACAAGTTTTAAGAAAATTTCCATTCTCACTCTTTTCTTCCTTTATTTATTTATTTTTTTTCAAAATTTTATTTCTGGGCCATTTCAACTTTGATAAATTCAAATTTGATGGAGAAATTAATAATTCAAAACCCCGCCTCGCCCTTTCACCTCGAAAACAAGACACGAAACTAAACACAAAGAGCTTCGCGTGCCCACAAGTCATTTCGAGTTGCAGGAAATCCAACTCGTCATTAAAGTCCATTGGAAAACGACTCGTTGTCACATTTCCACGAGACAAGTGATCCGTGACTTATTAATACCAGGGTATCGAACGTAAAAGTCGTGAAGAAAAAAAATCTACGTGGGTGAAAGAAAAGGCATTTTAATATGCAGATTGGAGATGAGGCTCGCTTTTAATGGTCGAACGTGAAATTTTTTATGAGACATTTCACCATGGACGGCTCTTCGCCAGAAATTATTTTCATTGCTCACACTCGGCTTCGCCATTCGTGCGATCGCAATTACTTCAAACATTCTTATAAAAATTCAAATCCATTTAGATTTTTTTTTTTGTTTTTCGACTCACTATATCCTTGCCATCGACACTCATTTAAATAAATACACACACAAAGGAATTAAATCAACAGAGAATCGTAAAATGTGTGGGTGTGTACTCAGTATAACTGATGTAGCTGACTTAAGTAGAATTCCTAGGGTAATAATTCTACAGACAAGCAAATGGGAAATTTTTATATCTTGTTTCTGTGTAACGTCGTAATCTATACAGTAAAAATACACTAAAAGGAAAGAGAAAATATGCAGCTATTCTTTCTAGCGGAAAATGACAAAATTAAAAGAATTGTCACATGCGAGAGAGAAAGTTTAATTCGTTCCGAAATGTAAATTTGTGATGCCCAGCAATTTAAAACACACACACGAAAAGAAAACTATTTTTACGACGATGCTTCTCTGCATGCACGAAAGCCACCGGTGCAGCCAATTTGACTGAAATCAAGGATAATCACAAACAAAACGAGAATTATGTTAAATACACAATACACTTTATATAACACACGTTTGTCTCACAACAATAGCATTCTTTCCATTAAATTCATTCCTCGTGTGACATTTGAACAAATGCATCATTTAACATTACAGTTTATTTAATTTTTTGATTTTAGCGTCAAAAAAATAATTATTAATTTTGCACCAACATAAAAAAAAACTCCAATATCCTGAAAACAAAAAGAAAATTCTTTATAGAATAGAAGTATAGAAGAAAAAAGTAACAGTCAACATTTCCTCCACTCAACTTGTCCCAAACATCATCACTAAAACGAAGGCAAGAGATTATGCAAGAACAGCGGAAACATTTTCTGCCTACGTCAGCCCAGACCTCCAAAAACCTGAAGTATGTTTCTGCAAACCATAACTTGGTCATCATGCCTCTTCCTCGCTGCACAATTGAAGTCAAAACAAAAACAGCATCAAGGCCAAAACAAGAAGAAAAAAAATTAAATAACCTTACACTCCCAACCCAGCAGAAGAATAAAAAAAATAAAGGAAGAACACCACAAAAAACATTATCCATGGTCCATCTCCAGAAGTACAAGTTTCTAAGCACCACTTTATACTCTCGACCAAATTATACCCTTTTCCTTTCTATTTGCCGCAAACTGTTTTCTGACTTCTCCAGAAATTGTCCCAATTTTACAGATTACAGTGTATGGAACATGGAAAATATTTCCTCAAACTTAGCACTTATTTTTAACTTTTCGCACCTTGTGCAGTTTGTAACTGCTATTTAACTTCTTTCACGCCCAATAATAAAAACTCATTTTATTACTCCACTCTTTATTTATTTTTTCATTTTTAGACCCTCTTTAAAAAACTTTTTCCCCCTCAGTAAAAAAGTTGGGTGAGAGAAAAAAGTTTATTTCTTTTATTTTATACCCAATTATACGCGACCTTATATTAAGATTTCCAGCTGCTTTTTCACGGTGAACGTATGGGTTTTGCGAATGCACAAAATTCACTCGTATTGATTTGTGGATTAGGAACATCTTCTGCGAGCTCGGTTCTCAAATTACATTCGCAGCACAGCCTGCGGCGCCCTCCCATGGCGTTCCCAGAGTTCAACGTTACCGTGAAACTATTCCACTGGCACTCTCTGGAATAATCTCAAAGGCAAATGGAAAAACGAGAGAGAAAAAAAAGACAAGCGAGGGAGAGAGAAAGAGAGAGAAACGAAAGAAACATACACACACCAAAAGCGATAGAAATGTTTTTTCATGTAAATGCAGCCTCATCAATTCCGCAGAGATTAAATTCCGTAGTCGGCCATTTGCACACAAAACTACTCGATCACTAAAACAAACATTTCTGACTTCTCACATGTAAATACCTCAACTTTTTAAAATAAAATATTAAAATCAAAAATCATTTCTTTAAAAATATTTTCACGTGACTGGAGTCTTTAAAGTTGGCTCCGAATGAAGAAATAATTGCCTATTCCTTTTCATTTTAGCTCGTGACACAAGGAGGTGGAGAATTCACTTGTCATTTAAAACCGAGATGCGACCCCGCCCCTGATCCAGCCTCTGCCTCGTCTTCTTCATCCGCGATTCCTCTCGGGTATTAAGTTATCGGGCCGTTGTCATTGACCCACTCGCGGAAAACGGCCGCTTTCTCCCGCCACCCCGCGTCGCAATGGTTGATCCCCGATCAATATTTAAAAATTTGGGAAGCCATTTGTCCGGAAATAATGAATATTCATCTCGCAGTCGACATCTACACACGACTATATCATTTGCTTCGATTACACCCTTGACTAAAAATCCCCTTTTTTTTTCTCTTCTTTTCTTCGCCAAAAACGAAACGTGCGTGTTTCATAACGTCGCTCAAGTTCCTCTTGTGCCGAAATAGATCCCCCAGGTCTCACTCTGTGCAAACATTAACTCGGAAAAGTGGGAGGCCGGGCTTATTAAGCACGGCCTGATAATTCTCGCCTAATGGCAGCGGGCAACGACCCGATTCTGAAAGTATCACTTACGCACACTTTTACCTCTTTATCAGTATTGAGACCCGCAATACATCAAGGAAAAACGTCATGCCAAGCCCACTCCTTTTCCTGCGTCACCTCTCCTCTCCTCTTCCATTCCGCTATGTACCTTTGTTTGCATTCGAAATAACTATTGTTTTACGCTCTAGGGTTTTAGTCTTGCGAATTTGTTTTACACGCGAGGGCTGTTGTGGTATGCGAAATCGCAGAAGAGAAAAAAGAGAAAAAGTTAAGAGAAGGAAAGCGCTGCTTGATTTAAAGCCCTCTAGAAAGACAGTGGGAACGAGAGCACATTTTTTCCGAGACAACATTTTTCATCTCCTTTCCCTTAGAATCTCTAATCTGTTACAATGAATTTGAAAGTGCGTCTGTGTAAAGCTGCTGTGTCTAAAAGGACCCGAAAGTGAAAAATGAATTATAATTTGTATATATTTGGTTAAATCTAATTTTAGATTCATAAAATTTTTTAAATTTACTATTAAGCCAGTGGAATTGATTCGACGTAAAACAGTTTAAGTGTCATTATTGTATTACTGTAGTTCGATTGAGCAAATTTGAAAATGTGTTTCTATTTTACTAAATTCGACATATCAAAAATGATTTGTACATACGTCGTGCAGAAACATATTACTGGATTAGCGTTACATATTTCAGTAAGCATTCGCTTCACCCAATTCAGTCGAATGAGTCAATTTGAGCTTTGAAACATTATAAATTTGTCATCGTTTAAATCAGAGCCCAGTGCACGCACGAAGCGGTTAAAAAGACACACATCAAAGGAGAAAGGCGCAGATGGCAAGCCCAGTGCACTTAGGTGTTCCTAATTATTTAATGGCACATCTCTGAGCGATCTGAAACCTTTCGAGACTCGTTCTCATTACGTCAAGGCATTCATTATGGATACACTTTTACAGACAATGGGAATTAGGGCGGACAAACGATCGCCACGATTTTTCCTACTCGCGCGGAATTCTGTTAAATGGGCGCCGACTAATTAGAGTTCTGCACATATTCATTAAAATTTCCTACCATTTTCTTCCCTTTTGCCTAATGCAGTCAATCAGAGAGCTGGGATGGAAAACTCTCCCCAAACTCCGTCGCTTTCCTCCCTCTCGCGAGCAACACCATTTCCCTACAATCTTTCAGCTGGAGCGCCACATCTGACAGAACTGCCATCAATTCCAAAATTCATTTGGAAAAGAGCGATTATTAATTTCCCTTGATGATCAGACCGCGGAAATGAATTCGCAATCGAGTATTAAAACTCCAGACTTAACTAACATTTCGCATTCCAGGCCATTTTTCAACCCCTACCCCACAAGCAACCAACACCAGAAAGAAAGTTGGGTCTCTTTTACAATTGAAATCGCACTCCACACTTTCCTGCCGTCTTTCTTTGCATTGCAGAGAAGCACCGAGGCGGAGCTTTTTCATTCTAATTTGTTATTCGTGGCTACCCGTGCACTGATTTAACTTTATTACCATTGCTTTAAGCTGTTGCTACCTACAAAGTAATGAAAAAAAAGGATCGTCCTGCATTTCAATTCAATGAAATCAATTACAATAAAAAGGTAAAGAAGATTTTAAAAGTTAAAGCAAGAAGAAGAAAAAAAAGGTAATTTTCAATGCAAACTCGATCACTCGAGAGAAATTGGGGGAAAAAATAAATTTGAAAAGTTGATACAAAAGAGCCAAGTTTTGTGAATGTAATTAAGCTACTATCATTTCTTCTCGCTGATCCACCTGGGGTTTCGGAGCCACGGTGCACACAGAGGTATTAAGACTTGAGAAGCGCAAGCAAGAAAGTCATGATGAAATACTTGGCAGCGATAAGAAAACATGCCTCACGTTAATGACGCTCAGAGGAAGCTCCTAATCTTCATGAATTTTGCATTGACGGACCACGCAGCTGTCACCAAATTTCCTCTCTTTCTTGCTCTTGTAATGAAACTAATTCCTGCGCACTCATTGCACAGCACACGTCTCAAAAAACAATCAGCCTTTTCTTTTTATTTTTCTCTTCTGCTCCATTTTCTTTTTCCCTAATGTCGATGCAACTTCGGTGAGTTCGTTCTTGCAGCCAATTACAGGAGCTTCGAAAAGAAGTGCAAACCGACGCACGGCACCATACAAAGCACCGAGTTTGTTGTAACCCCCACGAGGGATGGCGTCATGTCGACCAATGTTGCAGCTGGCGTTGCATATAGTACAACATGTTTTCCTAATGTTTGAGACAATTTTTGAAAATTGGCCTAAAGTGTCCTTTGTGCGCGAGCAGCGCGATGTGACTCACACACCAAACACGACATTTTGATTTTATGGGCCCATTTTCAATTCCTCACTTGACGAAACAGACATGCACACCTACTTTCATCTCACTCGCACGCATCAAACGCAATGTTTTCCCTCGCAGTTTCCCGAATTAGACGAAAACAGAGTTTGCAAAATTGGGCACATAAATAAAAACATTCGGAATTTAAATATCAAAAGTTAACTATATAGAATAATTCTCCTATACTTTGCATTTTTGAATATTCATCCATCGAAAACCCTAATGAATTCCCGAGCATTTTCAATTCGCATCGGAGTGCATTTTGATTGCAATTTCGCTTCTTTTTTTTTTTTTTTATCTTGATTTACACTTGCTTGTGAATTCTGACATATGCAGGACGTTATCGAATCGAGGAACGTCGTTCTTACCAACCTAATCGATGTAGAAGAGGATTTGGGTGACTAATTCCTCATTCATAATTCATAGTGCAGCAGCACGCGTCTCATTTCGACTAGCCACAGTCGTAACTCATGCATGCAGAAAACAGACCTAATCCCTCCCTCCTACCTTTCTAACCAATTAATCAACTTCATTTCACAGAGCGACCCGCAATCATTACTCACTCGGCTTCAAACAAAACGACAAGTGTGAAACCCGACGTCATCGAGTCCGACGCAGTCTTTTTGCTATGCAAGTCGAGTTTTGCCTTTGCTTCTGCGTCTTCCTTTCGCAGCCATTTCCCCCACCTGACGCCCTCTTCCTTTCACGACTAGCATGAGTAATTAGGACAAAGTGGTCTGAATATTTCATTCAAGGACCCGGCAATTTTTTTCTCTCCTCTCCTCTCTATGCGCAATGCTGCATTAATTGCATCGGCAACCCGCGCGCGCGTTAAAGGTTCCGCCAACCAAATAGGCACAATAATGCCAGCATGGCCGAATTGGTGCTTATCACGTGAAGGCACGCGCACAGCTGCATTGCACGCATCGAATCCTGATGTGTGAAAGTGAAAGTGAAGGAGTTAAACTACTTCTTGCAACTACTATTACAACCGCCATTTCCAAAAGTTTTTTTTTTTTTTTTGAAAAATTGACTTGGATGGCGCCGAGTTAAAGTGATGTTAGACAATTGATCTTGTGAATAATGTTATTCAACCGCGTAAATTCTAAGCAGTAACGCTCGTTTATCATCCCTCTTAATTAACCTTGCTGAATATCCAGTAAACGCGATCCGCTGCTTCGTGTCATTAAGTGAAAATATTGCCATTAACATTTTATAATGTTGTTTAGAATGATGGTGATGCGAACGACCTCCAACCACTCGTCCTTTCTCTCTACTCATATTAGACTTTTTAAATGTCAAGAATCCCTCCTCCGTCATCCGAAAAGGGGAAAAAAAAGAGATTAACTTTCATTAAAATTTATTTTTCTTAAATTCAAATAAATATTTATGGCTGTGTAAGAGATGACTTCCAGGATCATTTCATCATGTATTCAAGCATATACAGCACAGAAAAAAATTATTTCACGAAACTAGTTAAAGACCCCTCTTAGAATCAACCTTTTTTTTTTTTTACTATTTATTTCTCAATAAACCAATCTAAATTCACCACAAAATTGCTTAATTAATAATTAATGTATACAAAATTAACTAAATGCTAAACTCTCATAAATGAACAAATTTATTTACTGCTTCCAAAAACTTGAATCTTCCGTTCAAGTGACAGGTCTGCTGTAAAGAAACAATTGTGCCGGAGCAAAATATCCTAATTAACACCAACTTTAAGTCGACTGGCATATTAAAATTCGTAGTAGAGAGAAGAAATAATCGAAAAAGCGAGGTGTCCTCCTCCTACAGCCACACACAAGCTTCGACCGACTGTGCCTTGTAGCAAGAGAAACGTAATCGAAAAACTTTTTTAGTATTTACTCAGAAAAGTTAGAAGCAGGAGAGGGGACTAAGGCCCCCAGAAGCAAAAACCCATCAAATATTAACCAACTCAAGGTACATTCCATTTTTCTTTCTCTTCCAAAATCGTATTAATATTAATAATCGTTAAACTCGGAATTGCTATTCATGAATTTAATCAATTCCAAATTTCATTAACAAAACAAGCGCTGCCTCGTTGCGAATTCATTGCAAATGGTCCTTATTCCCATTGGTCACAGCAGTGATGATAAAAAAAAACCGGGGAATTCGTAATAAATACCCCACCTGGCTCCTGCCATTGCCCTTATAAAACCAGGGTCTTAAACCTCACCTCATCCACCTTGGACGGTTTAAAGCACAAATTGAGCAACGCCATCCGCGTTTTATTGTGGCTGCTATACGTTCAAAAACTTTTACATTAGTAATTAAATCGCCGACTTGCTTGTCTCCCGAGGCTGCAATTACTCCGACGGTGCAATGGCGTCGGCAATAAACAGTGCGGACTCGCTTCCATTACCCCTTGCCGCCATTGCCAGCGTGTTATCACTTGCGAAACTGGCAGCGCACTCGCAATTTATGCCGCGTATAAAACACTCGCAAATTGTGCAAACCGGTTGTGACGATATATACGCCTTGTTTGCTGCTGTACTCGCTACCAGCACTAAACCTCGCCTCGCTCGGGTCCGGTAAACTAAGTGCGTTTCAGGCACAAGTGACGACACTCGTGCGAAATGAGAAGCCATCACATGCTCTGCGACATCCAATAAACACGAGATGGCGTGCGGGTTGCAAACTAAATCAACTCGCGCATTGTTTTACACGGATCAATAGGCGAGCCACTTTTTTGGCGCCAACCGGAGGATGCGAGCGCACTCTCATTTAGATAAGACGCTTTACTTTGGCAAAGCCGTGACTTGCACTTTTTCCAACCCCCAGAAGAAAAAAAAATAAAAATAAAAATACAAAAAAAAAAAAAAAAAAATACATAAAACTCCTTCGCCTAGTGATCAATATTTAACCCGATTTTCAGCTGATCCTATTCCCAGCAATAATTCAATTGTAAAAACCTGCCATTTTAACCTACGAGATCTAGGTTTAATACTAATTTTCAGCTTTAAAAGACAAATCCAATGAAGTAACGTGATTTAACTCGACTTCACGTCTTTCTTTCTTTCTTTGACACACTACAAACAAGATAAAAAATGAAGACGAAGAAATATAATCCACACGAGATGTTTTAATGATACTTAGTAAGGTTAAAACAGTAATGAGTCCCAAGGTGCAAGAAACTTACATGCTGTTCTTAGCCTTTTATCCTCAGAGGCAGAGATCGATCAAGCGTCGAAACTCTTCCTCTTAAAACACGTTGAAAACCCTTTCTTACCTTGCAAAAAGATATGGCACAAACTCGTCACTTGCAGCGAACGAGTCTGGCCTCAATCAATTCTTCGCGCAAAATGCCTTTTCCATCAAGATACACGACTTTTTGTCGCTCCGTCAGCTAAGACTACAGTCTCGTTTCATCTGCTCACCCTATCTCTTTCTCTATTTCTTCTAGACTAAAGGGCCTCGAAAAAAGAAAAAAAAAGTAAGTTCCTTTTTTATGGCGGATTTATTTTTTTTATTACTCTCTTTTACTAATCCTAGTTTCACCTCACTCACTTCATTCCATCATTATGTATCATCTCGTTAAAGTTGGGTAATCGAGTCACATGTAACAACACTCGTTTTATCATGTCACTCGCTTAACCCTATCCACACTCAAATACGCACAAGGGAGAGGAAAGATGCATTTTTACTGTGTTGATATTTTTCTAGTAAAGATTTACTATAAAAAGATTCTTTTCCCTTCACCCTCAAACTAAAAACCACCTTCTAAGATTTAATGTTTACTATTGGTGATGCCCAGCAGCACAATTGCAAATTGCAATGCAGGAAAGCACCCAGGCGGAGCTTTTCTTGTTTTTGCACTTATTATTTTAATGTACTATATAAATAAAGTTATTTGATTACGGTATACAGAATAAAATATTGTATATTTATGGCTATTTTTTCATAAAAAATAAAGTAAAAATATTACGCTTAATATAAATTGTCATCAAAGTTGTCTCATATTCTTTCATTTTTCCGACAGTGAGAAAAACCTTAGTCATGAATTTTCAAAGGGTTTGGGATGTGGGGGTGGGGATGTGGAGGGTGGGGATATTCTACAGTCATTCATTCATTACAAAGTCACGACATGAAAAATGCAACGACATGACTGATTACAAACACATGTTTACTATGAATGGATTATTATTATTTATGATGTCATTACAAGTTTGCGAGCTACTTTATGAGATTTCTCATAAATGATGCCATCTAACGGCAACAACTTCACAATTTAAAATTTTTTATCGCGTTTTATTGCTCTTTTTTCAATCATTTTTTCTTCGGGATTATACGACTTGTAAATAAAAAATACACCGTACGTTCGAGAATAAATAAAATTAAAAATTCAGAAAAATAAAAAAAAATGATGAAATATTTCAAAAACACATTTATAAAATTGATTACCCTTTCTTAAATCATAAAACTTCTATTTTCCTTCGTAATTTTTTCCCGTTTTTTAAACAAAAAATAAATTTAATTTCTCTCTTTCTAGCTAGAAAGATGGTTGCTGAATAATTTACAAGCATCCTTTGCCTTGTTCACTGCACACTACGCCATACCTCGCCCCTTCAAAAAAGAATTGCTCAATTGCAGTGGGCGGTTGGAGTTGAGGCCTCCATGCCACACAATAGTGATGTATGGATCAAGCTGTGCTTTGGCTTTTCAGCCTTTCCCATGAATAAACAAATCCAATTTTTCCCCGACTACTGCGCTAAATATTAATCTCTCCGGATAAATTAAACCAAACCATCAACACGCCCAATAATCACTTACTAAGTTCTCACAAAAAAAAATAAAATAAAACACGAGGGGCAGAAAATGCAAATGACATCAACAAGCCAAGCTTTTAATACTTATTGGTGAATTCCACTCCCAACTTGCCTTAATTCCATACAACACCGCGCTCTCATTACCACATCTATCGCATTACGACAGTGTTTTACGGCGAATTTCACACTGCCATCACCCACCCACAGTTCCCATCAATTCTTTCTTGGTTCCCCAACTCTCCAGAAGTGGTTTTTGCCCCAGTGCCGGCTGATTAGGCAGAAATTCGGGCGAACGAACGAGTGGGAACGGCAAGTCGCCCCTTTTATCTGCAACCAAAGTTCATCCCGTTTTGTTCAGGCGCTGCGCCTTTGTGGCTCAAGGCACCCTGATCAACTTCATCGTGCTATGCTTCACTTGCATGACAATCGACTCCCAAGTCCTCTGTGTCGCTTCACAAAAAAGAAAGAAAAAAAGTTAATAACATTGCGGCAGAAACGTTCGTTCGCCCAACACGTTCTGTATGTATAAAATAAAAAAAATTTCTAAAAAAGAAAAAAAAAATGAAAAAAAGGTGGTGGGAAGCGGTATATGGGCCTTTCTTTAATCCCTTTCTGTTTTGCCCGCCGTCGTCTCGCTTCTTGTCGACATGACGAATCGCCTTCTCTTGATTAATGTTTTGCCTCGAATGCATCAAATTTAGTTGGCGCCCTCGAGCCCAACACAGCGGAAAACTCCATTGCCTTCTGCTGCTCCACCCTTAAAAAAACTCCATTAAACGACCCTTACAAAATATCACGGCCTTTTTCACATTCTCTCAAAACCCACCTTCATTTTCATTCTTTTCAGTTTCCATTTCCATTTTAAAACATATGTAGCTCTAAAACAGCCTTTTCTTTTCCGTTTGTGGTATTTATGCTTTGCAGAGGTCTTTACCCTATATTTTTTTCACGCGAATATCATCTATTTTTAACCTCTCGTGAAGAAAACATCACGGATCATTAATAATCGCTTTCATGTCAGCTGCTCCATGCCAATGGTCATCAACATAAATCAAGCCAATGATGATCAATGGTCATCATTTATGCAGATGATCATCGATTATTCGGTTCTGCTTGGCCACCCTTAATTTCCGCGATATTTTATTAAGAAGTTTTTAATTAATTCATGTTTCGCCTTCTTTCTTCCGTTTTCTAAAGAATTAAGACAAACAGCGAAGAAGAATGTAAACAAACCTTAAAGGTCAAGTAAATAGAAACGGTAAAAATCATGAAATTATAATTAAGTGCCCGTGAGGGTAAGAAACTTTTTCGAGTCTTATTATTAATATATGACTTAAGTAAGATAGCTTGTTGAAATTTAAAAGGGTTTTCACCCGACTTGAAATATGACCTTAACTGCAGTGCCAATGCCAGATCTAAAGTGGCCATTTCCGTGTAGAAAGAAAAAAAATTCTCGAGTCTCGTACCACGGTTCGTGCACTTATTATTGCCTTGCACCCCACTTGATCGTGTCAAAACGGTTATGTTTATGTCTTGTAATGTCCAATGAAAATGAATACTTGAAAAAAACAGCATTTATGATTACAATTTATCAAAACATCAAGTTTTAGTGCCTAATTGTGGTTATTTTTAACTGTACTTTGCAAAGAATGTTAGTTGCTAGCATTCCAAGATGCAGTTAAAGTTGTTGCAACTGTTGCAACAACTCGAACTCGTGGAATACATTTCATTAACTGTTAAACATAAAAAAACCACAACGAGAACCATAAATAAAACGGCAAATATCTGCACATCACAGATCTGTCACCATACGTGGCAATAAATATGATTCAATCACTCGCCGTTGCCAATTATGGCGTAGATGATGTGCACGAATGTATACTGGGTTTGCTTGATTCCCATAAAAAAATGAGCAACTGTTCTTGCTCCTGGAATGCGTGTTTATCTCGCCATTCATGATTATCAATCTCCGTTTCTTTCCTTCTGGCATCGCATGTTCCAATGAATTAAACTCCAGCATTTCGATATGCATCTTAACATAAAATTTCACGTACGGCTTCGCTTTCATCTTCTGACAGTTATAACATTACCAACCTTTCCTTATGCTTTTCACAAAGTCGGTCAAGGCCTTTTCTCGAAACTCCAAATTGCCCTTTTCTCCGATTCAGCTTTGGATTCTGTTATCAAAGGCACTTCCGGTTGAGATAAAAATTCAAAATACCATAGTCACACAAGATATGAAGTTGAAGAACTGGTCTCTATAATTTCAACTTCCGATCTCATCCGGAAGTACCCTCAAATTCAGCTTCGAAGGTCGTGGCAAACCTTTTTTTAACCATATTATCTTTTCCCCAGGATTCCTTGCAAAAATATCTCTTCGCTCTCAATTTGACGCGATCACTTAGTTAAATAACTGGAGGCGTCGTGAGCAGACGGGCTTGTTTTCCTTCTTCGCAACTAATGGGCCGCAGAGAAGAGCTTCACAGGAGGGAAAAGGGGTTGGGGGGAGGGAGGAGGGTCGTCACCTGGCTCGAGTTCCTTGCATGGCAACTGTCGGTGGCAAGTAGCCAGTTTGCCACAATCATTTCTTGGCAAAAATGAAATGTCTCGCTGGCAACTCATTTAAGTTAGTTGCTGCATTCTCCACCCTTTCTCCACTCACAATCACAGCTGATCGAGTTAACTCGGGGGTCTACGCTTAATGCGTGCGCCACTTCTTTCTCCGCCCTCCTTTTCAACTTAAATCTCGCTTCTCGTGCAACGTGCGTGCACTCAATATCCGCTCTACACGCAAAAATTACTTTATCGGAAGTGTTGCTAGACCTTCCCTCAATTCAGTGACAGTGCGCATCTTTAAAAAAGTTTCAGTCTTGGCAAGCGAGACCGCGTTCGCTGCCCAATAGCTGCGATAATCGGACCGGACTTTTGTTACGGTCTAATTTTTTTCGTCAAAGCAGGCGCCGAATGATTGATGCATCCCATTAGTTCTTCTTGTCGTAAGAACAGGGCATCAATCAACCCTGGTGGCGCTTGTAGAGCATCGTGACTCACTTCCCCTCCTTGTGCCCACACAAACGGCCATCGATTCCACGCGAGATGGGAGACAGTGCAGGATGTCGCGGGATGTTGTAGATCGACGACCCCCTCCCCACCCCCTTAACAAAACACCTCCACGTGTGATTTGTACTTTTCCTCTTCCCCGAAATTCAAAAAAAAAAAAAAAAACGATCGCGGTACGATGCATTTTTAATGCCACATCGTTGAATGATCAGAAAAAGGAGGAGTTTTGGTCTTTTTGGCATTCAGAGTGCAGCAAACTGAAAATGCCAGCTGCCGAAAATGAAATTAAATAAAAATTCAACTGAGGCGACACCTTTCAACCCTTTGCGCACACACCCACATTTTCATTTCCTTTCTATTAAAGCTGCAAAGTAGCGCGAGCCAAAAGCGATAAATCACCAAGCGCACAACACTTCAATACTGAGGTAACTATTGACCACCTGTGCAGTTATCAAAAGGTCACGTAAAGTTAATTGGAATAAAATGCCGCGCAAAATCGATACCTGCGAACGCATTAACACATGGAATAAACACGCGGATGCTATCGCATTGCCACTGCACTCGCATTTTCCCCCTTATCCTTCCACCACCACCTAGGGAATACTTGTGCCCCTTGCTCATTACATTGATCTGCTTGAACCGTGTCTGGAAACGACAGAAAACAACAAAAAACTCATTGCTTGTATTTTTTGCCCTCGCTCACTCTTTTCCTTGGTCATCTAAGTTAGAAATGGTGTAAAAAAATATATAAAAAAGAGGGAAAGCTATAACAAGAAACTGCTCGAGTGCCAGTTGATAAATTTTTAATGGCATTGATCAGGATAATTGTGTGCTAGTCTCGAGGTACCGTTTTTGGCTGGCAATGTTCTGCGAATGATGCTTCGGCGCAATTGGCCAAATTACATTTGCAGCCATGTTATTTCGCTCAGTGCAAATCAATGGCACTACTTCTATTCGGCACAGATAAACTCGTTATTTCGCTCTCTTCTTCTTTTTCTTTTGCACATCGCCTTAATCTAACTTCCCTTTTACTTATTCCGACTCTCAATTGCATTTCTTTCCTTCTCTTTTTTTTTCTCTCTTTCTTCTTCTATTTCCCCTCCGTCTTTCCACGATTCAAGATGCCCTCTATTTGCAAGCGTGCAAAATCAGCCCTCTCCTTATCACCGAGGGATTAAGGGCGGGCATGTGTGGGCGTAAAAATTTCCTCCACCCGATGGCACTACCATCACCTCTCGAGCCACTCGGGGATTCAGCAGAGCACACAAGTTATCACCGTTAACGGCGCCATCATTTCCCAATTGTTCTTCATTCGGGGCTGATTCACCTCTTCCCCGCCTCGTGGGCTGCCAAATAACCGGTCGCTCTGCATGCCAACCCGAACCCGATCTGCCATTCGATGAGCTGACGTCACCAGCAAGATTACAACAGGCGACACCACAAGCGACTAATCCATTTAATCCAAGCAAATTTCCACGCTTTGCAATTCAAGTAAAATTCATTATTTACTTACTTCGTTTATTTAAATGTGTATTTTTATTTTTGTAATTAAAAAAAATAAATTAGAAATAAATAATGGATGTGAAAATGTGCAAAAAGACGAAAGAGAAAATTGAAGATTGCAATAGCCTGGTAGTATTAACTCTCTTTCTCCACAACTTGCCGCCAAAAGCTCACTTGGGAGCTAGAGATCGCTTCCAGGAAACGCGAGAATTACGTGGTGTGGAAGGCAGAGCAGTGCAGAGCGCGCTCAATTCAATTGTTTATCTGCCGATACAATTGGGATTTATGAATGCGTGATTTTAGTGGCAATAATCCAATAAGTGCCTTGTCTTTATCACATCAGGCATGGATAATTAATATTGTGCTAAAGGACAATTACACATCACACAAAACGGCATTAAAATCGCCTGCTGAGCTCAACTTAACTGCCTGCACCGTCTAATAGCACTGCAATTCCACTTAGGAATTACTCCTTCTTAATCACTACACCTTAATTCCGCACACTTTTCCCACCTGGCGTTTGCCTCTTATCATCATGCTTTTCTAATTCCACTTATACCTTCCCCAGCTTGCAATTTGATTTGCTGGCTGCTACACTGCAGTCGAGCCCAACACTAAAAGCACCCCTGTCGTTTCATTCACAGTATTTCGCTACATCTACCAAAAAAAAAAAAAAAAAAAAAAATGGAAAGGAAAAAAAAAAAAGGAAAAAATGTCGAATGGAATGTGACAATGCTTTGTATGGTGAAAGATAGAAACAAGTGTTTGCAATTACTCGCGAAGAATTATTAAGTCAAAAAAGTTTTATTTCCTAAAGACGACATGAACAGTGAAATGTTAAATTTAAATTTTAGCTTTGTTTCTAATTTTGTTTAAATTAAAAAAAAAAAAAAAAAACCTACCGTCAGGTTCAAATAATAAATTCCATTCTAGAAATGAATTGAATCTGTACTGTAATGGTTTTTAAAAACTCTTTTTATTTTTATTTCAATTTTTTATGGTAACGGTATCACTCTAAAAAAATGTCTAATGTCTTTTAGAACCTGAACCTTAAACTTTTTTTTTTTCTTTTTTTAATTTTCTCCCCTTCTATAATGAATCTCAACCCGATAGCAATTCGTTAAGCAAAAGACATAACTGCAGTCTCGCGCTAATGATTAAAATCAAGAAGGGCATCAATTGTAGATGTGCTCGAGCGACTTTCTTTTCTCCTTCCATCGTTCATCAGTGAAAGCATCCACTTTATCACTAATGTTGAAGAAGTTCGCACTTCGTTCAAGTAGGCTGTGAGAAATGGAACGAGGTCTCCCTTCGTGACATGCGTAAAACTTTTTTCTCCTCCATCCTTCTGCCCGACCTCATCTTTACTAAAATTCCCAACTTCAGAACCACTTGTCAAAGCACGAAAAAATATATAAATAAAACAGGAAAAAAAAACTGTATTTTCCAATCTCAGCGGGAAAAAATATACCAACATGTTGTTACGTTGTCGATTTAATAAAAAAGAAAATGGTTGTGTATAGTGACAAAATCCTCTTAAAGTAAAGTCAACACAGCACAGAGCTGTTTCTATCACCCTCGTGTGTCACACTTGCCCTCGCCCATCACGAAAATAAAAAAAAAGATCTTTTTCAACAGGATTTGTAAATAAATAAATAAACAAATAAATAAATAAATAGAAGAAGTACAAAGTGGTAATTTCTGTAGTCGAAAATCGGTTATTGAAATAAATTCATACTATACATGAATTTGGAATTTGCTTTGATCGCTCGTACCAGATGTTCCCATTTAAAATATTTCACTCATTTATATAATCTCGTTATCAACTTCTTACCACGCTTCGATTCGATCGCGACTAAAGTTTCCAGCAACGAAATTCGTCGCATTAGAAGCCATGAGCGTTAGTCTTGGGAGAACTGTAACAAATTACTCCTCAACACTAATGCGAAAAGGGAGAAAGATTTTTCCCAGTGTAGATAAAAAAAATAGAAAAAGACGAAACTGATGCGTATTAGCCTTCAGGTTTCCCCATTCTGCAAATGCAGTCGTCATTTTTTTTAACTTTTATATATTTTTTTTTTTACTTTATTTAAATTGATACGTTTTCTTTACTAAAAGTAAAAAAAAAAGGTAAAAATGTAAGCGACTTCATGAATTCTTTGTGAAACTCATTTGTAAAACTCAAACAAAACTGTCCTCTTTACATAACAAACAAGCCGAATAAATTGCAACTCGAAGGAACCTGGATTAATTTATATAGCAAACTCCCGCGTGATTAAATGCCACAACAACAAACGCAAAGGAAAACGGATTAACAACACGACGTATCCAATTAAAACAAACGATGCTTTAATTCTTAATAAGCGCTAAAGCCCAATATTTTATTTATCACTTCATACAATTTCCTTTAATTGGATTTCCCCGATTCTCCCAAAATCCCATTTCAAATAATAAAAAAAAAATTAAAACTGCTAAGATGTTTGGCATTCTTTGCTTTAGATGCATCTTCTTCTTTCTCCTCTGCCATCATCCGCTGCTTCCTCTACAGTTGTAATCCCTCCCTCGGTTGGATGGAAAATTGATGGAGCCAAGACTTGAAAACCCCGGGAATATTGATTGTATGCACATGTCTAAGGGAAAGGTGGTGGGAGTGTAGAGTCCAAAG
This sequence comes from Geophilus truncorum, assembly GCA_034695745.1. NCBI lineage: Eukaryota > Metazoa > Arthropoda > Chilopoda > Geophilomorpha > Geophilidae > Geophilus > Geophilus truncorum. The sequence continues at coordinate 47,088 of JAQFZP010000011.1, read as the reverse complement.
GGAAAACGACAGGCCAATGACAGAATTGTCCTGCGACCATCGCCTCCTGCTGTCAACTTTTCCCCTTAGATACATACTCAGCAGCGCAGGGGGCGCCACCCTTCCTTTACTCTGTAAAGTGCACAACTGTACGTGTTAAAGCCACTTGGTATCAATTCAAAGAAAATGCGAGCAGTTTCAAATATTAATCGACCAACAAAATTCAATTCCAACCATGTTGAATTTTTTTCCCTTTCTTCATCCCGACAAGAAAAAAAAAATTCTTTTTGAAATTCTAAAATCGAAAAAAGCACTTTAAACTTTGACTACCAGAAATAAAAAAATGAATAATTTTTTTTATTTAAGAAAAAAAGAATAAAGAAAAAAATTAAAAATGGCTTGCCATATTCAACATATTGTAATTGAATTTCCATGTCACCTTGAATATCAATTGATAATTCAATCGCCAGTGCCATCTGTCTGTTGGTCGTTACACTCCATTTTTACGAACTCGACGCGATAACCAAATTGAAGCCAACATGGTGATAGCAAGGGGTGCTTCTCAAAGGGGTGGCAAAGAGAAAGAGAAGGGAGTTTCTTAAGGTTATGACACTGAGAGAAGCTCCATTTGAGTCGCTAGGGTGGAGCCTTCAATTCACTGGGGGATTTCAAAATCGCTTTAAACACAAGCATTGCCTCTAAATAAATCAAAACCTTATCTTTTGAAAAGAAAGGGGAGAAAAAGTTTAAAGCACCTAAAACCCTATTTCGTCTTCCTTCTACACTACTGCAAAGAAAACCAAGTAAAAAAAAATCATCCAATTATCCGCAACCCTTTAAAACGATTCTTTTATTTTACTCTTTCCACTAATCTCAACTAACAAGTCACGCAAACAACGCATTATTAATTTTTCTTTTCTCTTTCCAAACAGTTTAATTTTTTTTATGTTGTTAAAAGTGAAATTAAGTAACTTTATCAAAATACCGTCGCGAGTCGTTGTCTATAAATAGCAACCTCGTTTCCATTTCCGTAACCAAGCAAAAGCACTAACGATTCGATTTTAATAAAATTAATCACAAGATCAAAAATTCATGCAGTAATGAAGTTTCAAGAATTCATTTTTGAAGATATAAAATCAATACCGACATTTGTATCGCATCATCTCACATTATTACGTTTCAGAATTCAATTCTACCGACTCGAGAGCAACTAGACAAATCGCATCGCTGCTCTTAATCATCAATCAAACATCGATTATAACCCTCAAAACTCGCATGAATTTTTATTCAAAGTGAAGTAACAGAATTATGAACGCTTCAAACATTTACCTTGATCCATTACGCATCTCCCAGAATGCGCCATTATTAAAATTGAGCTCACGTGACGGGATCTGGTATTAATATTTCAATTAATGGTTCAAACGCTTCCCCGTTTCTTTGAATTGATACTAAATGGCTGTAACACGTGCATTGCACTTTGCAAAGTAAAGCACGAATATGGCGCCCAGCGGACCATCGAGTATCCTCATAAAATAAGCAGGAAGAGAGAAAACTGGAAGAGAGAAACGAGATAGAGATAGAGCAATGCCGCTGTCAACTTGAACTTCTTTTCCCGGCTCCGAATGATCGATCAACGTGAAACAGATGAGACCGACACCCAATGATAAGCCAGGCCCAAACTAATCTTGCCAATGACAGTGCCGAGCCCGGGGCATAAAACAGAAGGGAATTTGTCAGCGACTGACCCCACCACAATTGAGTGCAATGCTCCCCCTCAAGGCTCGTGCGTCGCTTCAGCACACCTGGTTTCTAAGGTGCTTTGATTTTCTGCAAAGTGCAAGTAAAAGTTCACCAAAAACTTTCCACTCCTTCCCACTTACAATAGACTGCCACTTGCATCTATTATTCACCAGCCAACAGACCTTTTTAATTTATTCAAACTTTAGAATCGATCTTACTTTAATGCCTAACTTTTATTCGCAGCTATTAACTTTTACGGCGTTCGAATATCTTTGGTATTCATAACTCGGATCGTGATTTCCCGTGGTTTGTCCACTAAGTCAATAAAAGATTGATATTTTGATATAAATTTACAATCCAGATTTTATAATTATATATGATATTTATTTATTTTAAACAGATTTTTTTGTCTTTGAAATCATGAATCATTAAATCTGCAATAAAAAGGACTTTTTAAAATGACAACCAATACTCCAAAAACGACATTTTGTAAAATGTGCAGCCTCTCACATCTTTATAGGTGCCAACTTTATACTCCTACTCACTTTACACACTTGTAGGTGCGCGCCACAGGACACACTTTTATTTTTATCACCGAAGCTGAAAACTCAGCAATCTGCTGTAAAATAAGCATCAACAGAAAATATCAAGTAAACTTACAAAAAAAATGTATAAAACCACATTTCAATTTTTTTTATTTATTTATTTTTGATGTATCGGATTCCAATGTATAAATGCATTAGAAATTGCAGTCAAATTTTGTATCTATTAGAAATAATCAAAAAATAATAACTATAATCAAAATAAATTGATATGATTGATCTCCAGTTCATTTCTAATCTCTATCATTCCTGTTTCGTGCAAGGCTTTAATTTAATCACGGCAATTGATTAAACGCTACAAAACCATCACTTTTTATTTTTTATTTTAACGTCATTAAATTAATTATTATTTTTTATTGTGTCTATTTCAATACACATTTCAATCAAAACAAAAAAGTAAAATGAAAAAGAAAAAAGAAATCTTATTAAAGAAATCTTATTAAAGAAATTTTTTTATGCTTATTGGATTACACAGAACTCAACTCGGCGTACTTGTTACCGCTCTTTCTCATTTTTATTAATAATTAACCTCTCACGCTAGTAACGACCAACTCGTAAATAGAAAAGGACCAATTTTGTTTTGTGCAGAAGGCAAAACTCCACTTTTTACACCCTGCCACCTACCTTTATGCCTTTTATTCTCTAGACGAAATGCATTCATTTTACGAGCCATTTGCTCCTATTTAAAATGTTTTACTTAAACCCAGTAGGCAGAGAAAGAGGATGAAGATAGAAAAGGGGTGGGGGTTACATTTCCAAATGACAACATCCAAGAAAAAAAAATATAAAAAAATTTAAAAATAAAAAAAAATTTCTGGTTTCTTGGCATGACACCTGGGCAGCTCGCCCACGGGTTTCTCTATGTGTGTGTCGAGTTTTATGGGAGCAAGACACTACCCTCACCTCCCGTCGCTGCATCACGAGCACACGTCGTGAATGGTGAAAGTAGCGCTCCCGCCATGCAGAACGCAATCATTTCTGGCCCCTGAATAGAATTTTCGATCCTTTTGCATCGAAGATTGGTTGCCTTTCTCATGCCAAAAATTCTTTTAACAAACGCTGATGTCATTTGCTCCAAATCCTCGCCTTTATTTACACCTAAACCCGAACGAAAAATAATAATAATAATAACGTTGAAAAAAATTGGGAAAAATTGAAAAAAAGAGTGAAAAAAAAGGGGAAATGAAATTGAAAGTAAAAAAAAAGAGCAAAGTTCGATTAAACATCCATGCATAATACACATTTTATGTAGTCATTAACAAACTCGCTTATCGATTGCACACCGAAGCCATTAAAGGAGAAAGGGTTAGTCATTACGACGTCCAAATCCCACCGGAATAAAAACATCACGTGCAACCGACGGCTGTTATTTTCACGCCTTACCACTTGAAATCGTGTCAACAACCTCGAAGAGGGCGTAAAAGAAAAAGAATACATATTGTAACATGGGATGCAATGAGGCGCTTGTCATCTCCCGCGCCATATTTTTTACCTCTTTTTTTTTTCTCCTTCTTTTACTTCCTGTAATTCGTTTATTTAAATTCAAATTGGCAAAGGAAAAAACACATTAAAATTTCCTTTCAAGCAAAAAAGTACAAGTTCAAAAATAAAATTTAAAAATACTTTTCTTTTTACGTGTTAAAAAATCGTGTAGAAAAAATATAGCAATGAATAAAATTATCGCATTGTCCAACATTCAGATTTTTGCCAAAAAAGGAGAAAAATGGATCGTAAAAAACCAATATTTTGTTTCCTCTGTCTAAAAGTTTAAAGGGAGAAAACTGTCCAAATGAGAATATGGCACAAAGAAGTTTCTTTTCCATTTGGTTCGGGCGATCAATTTCGTTCTTGATGATCGAATGATGCGGGTCTGCATTGCATTTGGCACCCCACCGTACGAGAGAGGGGAGAGAAAGGGAGCGCGAGATGACCATGGTATAAAAGGCCATTTGTCAAACACCGACCAACCCTCTGTAATGGCTTTCGGAAAGATGCTGCCATCAATGTTAGTTTGAGGGGGAGAGGTTTGCTGGCGTAGGGCGGTCGCTGGCCCGCAGACCGTGAAGTGAAGTGTGAAGGGACGCTCGTTTTCAGCAGGAAAGTCGTAATATTGCGGCAGCTTGCAAGGCCTCCTGCTACGACGAGGTCAGATTATGTCATTACGATTGGTGTGCGCCGAGCACGCGACGGGAGTCGCTTCACGCTACACCGGCTCCCAAAACACTCCTGCTGCCGCTCTACATCGACCCCTGGTCACCTGACCGACGACCGAAAACCGGCTCACTCGGTGCGTCTACTTCCAAATTCCTTTCGTGTCTTTGTTTGTTCTCTTTCGCAAATTAAATTAATGTCAAAAATATTTTACGCCTTTATTAGAGAGTTTGCGAAAATCATTACGACTGGACGTAAATCACAAGTTTGTACGCCATCGTTTAATACACAAATGCAACTTTCGAGTACCTCACGACTTACATTTTGTGTACGTTTCGTAGCGTAAAATACCGTACATCGTATCGTACATATATGACATACAATACCTGTCAAAATTTTGGCGTGAATGCACGGTATATTATACGATACGTTCAGTTTTAATACGATTTTTTAATTTGTACGGCATTTTTAGTACGACATATGGTATGCAACCGAATAAGATTCAAAATTATACAATATACGGTATGGTACGCTAAATAAAAAAAATAAAAATATACATGTACACTTCAAATCGCACATGCCTAATATACGGTACGCATTCGGTACGCCAACCTAAAGTTGCAAGTTTGGTTTAGTAAGCCTAAATATCAAACTAAATCATTTGCATCTAAAATGTCATTAAAAGCTCAATAAACCGATGCCCCCATTATGCAACATCTTTGCGTGTACTTCGCGAAGGTTAAATTGGTTTAAAAACAGCGAAACAACATGCAAAGCACGAATTAGAAGCGTTGCATTTATAATGTTTAACGTCTCATCATTTCACACCAATAACCAAGTTATACAACACACACGACCAACCAGATCTCCCGTCACACACCGCGGCACAAATTATAGCTGGCAATTATAATTGCCAATTGCACAGTTCCAGTCATACAGAGCATAAAGCAATAAATACATCACTGCTTAATTCCCCCTCGCTTCATTCGCTCTGCCATGACCATCACAACGGACACTTGCTGTAACCTAGCAACCACCATTCAACTTGACTGCAATAATTATGGAAAAGTTACCAATTTCACTCCTTGTGTATTCTTTTCGAGACGAATGAAAAGTAACTTCAAACATCCTTATCTGCAACAACAAAGTGAAGGATAACACTGGACATCTGGCGTCGGTTTGCAATAAATCCCCCAACAGCAGTAGCATCAAGGGACGAGTAAATAGCCGCTCGCTACGTGACTGTAACTTCATCGACTAGCGCTGCGAATTAAGTGACGTCGTTCGAATCTGGCGCAATAACCGAACTTGTCGTTCACTTCCCTCCGCCACCCCCACGCATCAATCGAAACCATTAGCGAGCGAGATGCGAACGCACGTGTCAATCACGTGGCGTCATTATAAGACAAGTCTTCACAGTTACATGTTAATCGGCTCACGGCGTCGATAACAAGCGAGCCTCAGCAGCGACGTCCTCCTTAACGTCGACTCGCCAAGACGACGTTCGTCTTGAAATGTATCGTCAGATCTTAATCGCTCTGCTTAGTGCCACTAAAGAGGGAGGACAGTTTCCGATTATGACTCATTTATCTGCTACATGAAATCTCATCACTGAGCCGAACCAAGAAACCCCTAATACGCTTCTTCCCCTTCGACGTGCTTTAACTTATCCTCAAGAAGAAAGACAGTGGGAAAAGTTCATCGCTGCTATCTTTATTCGACAGATAAGTAATAAAACAGCAAACGTTTGCGTTATACTCCATTGAGTATTTGATGACATAACTGCAACTTTAGGCCTGAAATCCCTTTTTCACCCCACAAAAACGTTTCACGAAATAAATTTCTTTTATTGATTTCTTTAACCATTTAATTAGAAACTTCTATTTATTATTACTTCGTTTTTTTTATTTTAACAATAAAAAAGTGCTAAAAACATTAACCCAACAGTGGCAGTAGTTAGCAACTGAGTAATTATTTTGCATCAGTAATTTAGTAATGGGATGTTTATTACGGTTATAAATTAAACTTGTTTTTCAACTCTACTTTTAATGTCTTTTTCCTTTTTTTTTGCTCATCTTTATTTTATGCTTTCCCGTGGCTACGAACCACCAATTAACAGTACTAACCACGCTCTAATGAAACTTTACAACACATTTTGCAAATACATCTCACCCTAATAACAACTCACAGTCTAACTCTCTTATCTGCTGCAAAATATCATTCAAATTCCATCTCGTTGTCTCGAGAAGTTTTCGAAATTGTTTTTGTCTCGCAACTTGATCTGCGAATTCCTTCTTATTCCGCGAACGATTCAAATCAGTTCCCTATGCACCTTTATCGCCAGCCGCCAACGAAAAGACGCTCGGTTTACCAGTGCATCTACATAAGCCCACTTCACTTCTATAGAGAGCAGACACTCGTATGAAGAGATGAGAAAAATGTTAGCCACCACCTTTTGTTTTATCACCACAAGAATGCCGGCCGTTTCAACTCGATCACACGCCTCGGCGACCGAGATAAAAATGTTGGACACGTCAGATATCCCCTGCCATCAAGATAGTGTCTCCTGTTCCAGCTACATAATATAACTCTAAGATTTTGGCACCATTGCTTTAAGCTGCTAACTTGGCACCGACCACAGAAATCCAACCAACCAACATGCAACTGGCAATGCCGACGAGGAGCAGTAGTAAAAAAGCGTCAAGAACAAAGCCAGAAGCTGAGAAGAGCAAGGGGAAAAGTTCTTTTTCGGCGAAAAATCACACTAATGTCCTAGGAAACGATTGCTGCTAAAGGATGAACAAAGCCAAAGTGGTAAAGCCAGTTTCCTCTGTGTCGCCCGTGACATTACATGAAATCAGATCAACATTCTCAGCATTTTTTCCTGACTTTTACTGTCGTTTTACACTATGAGCGTAGTTTAAAGACAACATTTTTAATTTTTTAAAGTTGACAAAATTTAAAGAGGGAAAAAATTTAATTAATTTTTTGATAGCGATCGTAACTACATGATCGTCCTTATGAGGAAATAAAAATTGCATTTGTTCCAATCAGATGTCACTATTGATTGGTCATTACAAACACAAATGCAATTTCCTCGCACGATTCAATTTCACACGTTTGTAAAAGGGAAAGTGAAGGAAAATAAAAAAAAAAATAATGGAAAAAAAAGTTGTAAAAGTGATAGGGTCCAACGTTTGATAATAATAAATTGCGAACGAAATGGTTCGTTTAAACAGCATGTTTATTAATTGAAAAAGAATTTAGGAAATAAAAAAGAAATTAAAAGTGGAAAATTAATTTACTCAAAGGTCATGCAGAAAAGCCAAACTACCAGGCGGGGTTTTCCCATATAAAGTTTCAGGTTGTTGATTCAAGATCGATATCAAACACTTATCTTTTATCACTACAACAAAACATTATTTTTAATTAGTCAAATGTGTAGCAACCGAAAACCGGCATTTAAATGAGATAAAAGAGTTGCAAACACGAAACTAAAAAGTTAAAATTGTAATAAAAGTGCTATAAAAGGCCTAATCTAACAAAATTTAAAAACAAGTCATGCAAAGCAACAACAAGACATGCAATATAAACAAAATATTATTTCCAACGTTGTAAACTTAAATAAAGTAACGCAACGTTGGCCTTGATTACAAGACTTATTATTATTTCAAACATGAACTCCTTCCAAGAAAAAAACAGACCATAAACCACATTATTATCCTACAAATAGTTCTTTATCAATTACATCACCCTTTACTGCTAATGACCATTGGTAACGATCCTTGACTTTTAGTAAAACCAGCAATGTCTTATTTAGTCCTAAAACATAAAGACATTTGCCACATAATGGCCACATTGCCACTAGCAGCAATATTTAAACTCACTAACCATCCATCATATTTCAACTTGCCACTCGCAGCAATAACTCAAAACAATCTATTTACCCCTCCCCCAATCCTCCCCCACCCATTCATTTTTTACTTTAATTATTTCCTTTCTTTATCCAAACATTTCCAAACCAAATTTACTCGCGAGATAAATTTTTATCACATTTTTCCATCGCCCAGCAACAAATCTGGTGGCCATTACATCACTCAACTCGATTTATTCGGACAAGGGACCTTGTCCCCGACTTGATTCACGAGTGGAGTCTCGTGTGTAACCTTTTCCTTAGTTAATGTGTCGGTCCAAAGTAGGGAGCTTGTTGGTAAATTGCTCTTTTCCTGTTGGGAGTTGAGAGAAGAAAAATGCCATCCACACGGAAGAAAACATTTTCACTAACAACCAACCCCCTCTGCTTTTCATTTACTTTTTTTCCCTTGTTTTTTTAATTGTCTCGCTTTATTAACTTCAACCCACAAAACTAAATCCTACATCAATTGAGCTGCTCAGATAAATGCTGTTTTTTTTCCCCTCCTCTCTCCTCATTTCTGTCTGTGCGTCCTTTAATCCAAGATTTTCCACTAAGTTATGAGCCCATAAATTACTGTCTTGTGAAAGTGCAGTTCGGAACAAGAAGAAGAAGAGGGGGAGAGGGAAAAAAAAGTTGGCATCCATGTCACTGTGATCAATATTTCACAAATTGTTTTGATATAATGAGTTTTTTTTCCTTCTCTCTCACTTCCCACACTCCCCCATTCTTCCTTTTTCTCTTTTTCTTTCCACTCAGACAGTGTGCAATGGCCAATGGAGTGTCGTGCTCGCTCGTGGTTAAATAAAAAGCAATTCATTTCACAGTTTTTTTTATTTCTTTTTATTTAGCAAAAAAATAATGATTTTAAGGGAGGAAAAAAATAGAAAAAAAAAAGCATTTCGAGAGAGTGGAGAAGGACGTGAAAGCCGTAGTTTCTTCAATAATAAGTCTTCTCGTGTTTGGTCTTGCGCCAGTTCGCCATCAAACATTCATTTTTCCCAGTGTGGATAAGAAAACTCGCTCACCACACTTTTCAAATTTTTATCGCAGCGCAAACTTTGGCTGTTGGCTGTGTCGTAAAAGTTGGAAAATGAAACACGAGTTTGTTTTAAAAACTTGATCGACCCAGGGTCATCAATGCTTAACAACTCGCACCTCGTGCTGTGCCTCGCAACAAGATGAAAAGTTCTGGCTATAAATGACAGGGGCCTGAAGGGTTTGAGATAAATCTGCTTCATCGCCGGACCCACCCACACTGGAGCACTTTTCTCACTTAATTTATGGCAGTTATTAGACTCCAAGTCGCTGATTAAATATGCAGCCCCTGCTCATTCATCATCGTGAGCAACGCCATTAGCCTGAGCTGCACAAACACACCCACATTAGGACCAAAGATAGAAGACTTATTATTCGCACATTCTGTTTACTCTTCCATTACTCACTGGCTGAATAAGCCTCTTTCTTAATTGCTAAACCCTAAGCTCAAACATTTCCTAATTGTCTACACTTGGATTCAAATGTTGACTGAATGTTTTTTTCTAACATTAGGTGCATTCAATTTCGTTAAGGCAAAGTCACTTAACTGAAAGGTAGCTCTTTTTCCCCGTCTTGGGAAAAGTCTGGCCAAGTGCTGTGCGCAAGCACACATCACATATTCCCAGAATGCTTTGAGTGAAAAAGCCTCAAATAAGGTTTCAAAATAATCATTAATGCCCATGTTGGGTCAAATTTGACTCAAAATCAACTTTTATGGTTTATAATTAATTTCAAAATTCTAAATTAATAGTTTATTTGTCATAATTACTTTATTATGGAGATTCAAAAGAAAATACATTTGGGTTTTAAAGCATGTTGTTGACAACTAGTATTTTAAATTTTTTTTTTGTCAACACGGGTCGCATATAAACCCAACATGGAATTGGCAAAGTTATCGTGACTTAAGTGACTTAAGAAAGCAGAAATGACGACAATTTAAGTTAAGTGACTTTTCCTTAAATGTCTTAACCATAAGGGAAACTTGAGTTCCCTTATTTGCCTTAAGCATGTCACTTAACTTAATCTAGGTCACCTGCACTTTGTGATAACCAGTTTTTTGGGAAATAAATCACTTAACTTTGAAGAGTGTTCAATCTTAAATTATTATATTTTTTTTTGCAATTATTTGCCTTAACTTAAGTTTTTCTTATGTACCTTAACAAAATTAAACGCACCTAATAATATACACAGCACTCGCGTTATTTTTTCATGTCCTCACAAAAAGACAATTATCAAAATGGCCAATTTTCACCCTCAAATGCCAAATGCTGGAACATCTCCACCATTATCCATAAATATTACACAACACCGTGAATATTTCAATACCCAGATTTACTTACCAAAAATATGATCCGTAATAAACAAAAGATTAATTCTCTCGATCCAGGAAAAAAGCTAATTTATTCCTTTTTAATAAATTATGCCCTACACACGTCATATCATAATTATTTCATATGGAAAACGCCAATAAACACATTAATCGATTCAATCTACATTTTTTTTTATCCCAACAGCTAATGAAAAACGTTCTCGAGCCGAAAATATCTCGGATGGCATGTTACGCAGTTGTCCATCACGAAAATGGGCGGCGACCAACTTATTCCATTTGATAAAGTGCCTTCAAGAAAACTTTCATCGAGGTGTGGCATCAAGTCCGACCCAGTCAGTCACAAGAGACCAACAACTCGCTAATTATTACACTTTCCTTCTCTGTGCACTTTTTACCACCGACCGTTAACACTGCATTCCATCAAACACCCAACTCAAGAAAAAGTTTTCACCACTTTTCTATTTTAATACCAGAGAAAAACTACAGTACATCGTTTGCAGGCATATTGTACAGTACTTGTAACTTTGACTTTGAAAAATCTCCCAAAATCCAACTAAAACAAAGGGTTGAAGGGATACCGGTAATATAAATCCACCTGTGCCAAAAATAGTGAAAAACCCGATTATTTCCCGTGATTAATGTCTTTAACTCGGCTTCTGGCAGGCCATTGGTCCACCCAATCTATCACACCCGTGATTCCTTTCGTCGCTGAATATCAAGTGCCAAGAGTTGCAAGGTGCACGAATGTAGAAACACTCCAATGATTTAATGCAGTGCCTCAACTCTGACCCGCCGCATTTCTCAGACCCTTGTATTAGAAATGGGTGAAAAGGCGACTCGGAGTAAACAGCCGAGTTGCAGCGCTCATTCTCTTGTCCACCTCAGCGGGTCCCAACCTTCGTTGGGAGATAGCCAAACAATTTCATTAGCGTGCGAGCCCCTTTTGGGAATCAATGTACTGACCCAAACCGTTGCCTGCCTGCAGTGGGTGGAGATAGTTTTCCAACTGCATTTTCATTGTGTCGAGTGTGTCGTATAGTGGAGGAAGGCAATTTTCAAAACCCGTATAATCACTCGCAGCAAATCACTATGTCACTGGCGACACATTGGGCGAGTCGGGCGTGCACGCCTTTGCACTACTTCCCAATAATGCGCTTAAAGTGTGCCAATGCTTCTTTTCGACTCTATGGGGGCAGCGATCTACGAACTTTACACTCATTTTCCACCCACAAAATAAGAAAAGGTCTTTTTTTCCTCGAGTTAAGTGCTGGTTTTGTGCTTGCAAATAAAATTGTCTGTTTGTCAGCGCGTTTTTCTTCTCTTTTGCTGAACATTCGTGCACTTTGACTTGCAGAAAGTGTTGCGAGTGATAGAAAGTCAGCAAAACTAGGGACCAAGCTTGCAAATACACATTCTTAAGTTGTTTTTTTTTTTCATTTTAGTTAATAATTCTTAACAGTACAGTATAACCTTAAATTTTATTTGATAAGTTCTAATTCCTAAATAACTTTTACCAGATGTTACCGAATTTCAAAGTTTCTTTCTCGCCGTAAATTCTTGCACTTTGAGCAATTGCCGGATGTTTTGAGCGAGTGAAAACACATTCATCTGCCCTTTTTCCCATAATAAATCAAAGCAAGCAGTCGTTCAAGAGACATTATTAAAAGGGGCGCACGTCAACAAAAGTGGTGCGAGCCAGCAACTGAACCGAGTCCATCATCTGCACTTGGCAGATTCGTGATTGCGCCCAATGACCACTCTCTTGCCGAGGATCAGCTTCTGGGCAAGCATCCCATCAGCCAAACGCACAAACCTTATCTTAGAAGAAGTAAAGCGATTCCATTAGAGTAGGAGCAAAGAAAAAAATTAAGACGCTCATCTCTCACCCGCTTGACATCATGTTGAAGCAATTTTCCAACATAATCCAAAACTGTCTTGTTTTGCGAGATACTTGGAAAAAACTCACTTTCTCTCCGATTTCCTTTGGACAAGTACACTTTTTATGGTAACTGCCGCAATACATCACACGCTGCAGGCCCATAAGTAGCAACATTTTCTTCAGCCGGACATCACTCTTGATTCATCATGGCCGAGGGGTCAGTGCCCGCATAAACTCGTCCATGATGATAGCCAAGAATACAGAATGAGCTTACTGCATTAAAACAAATATTTTGTCAATTTTCTTTTTTCGTGGCGTTGAAGTTGTACTAAGATTGTTTGAGTAAACAGAAACAGAATTTCATAATTTCTCAATCTCAGTATTGCTTCTAAAATTATGTAAAGTACCTATGCTTGGCATTAACTTTCTAGATTTTCTTTCAGTTTTTATCAAAATAAAAAAAAGTAAATAAATCAATAAAATACATTTTTAAAACAAATTTAAAATTTGAGAATTTTCCAGAATCTGAGATTCTCAAATAACCAAGAACTGGAAGTCCGCCTTTAAGATATTTTAAACGACAGTATAAAAAAAACGACGTAGGGAATTTTGGAATGCATCTGGTGGCAAGCAAATGCAATTCTGAAACGAAGTTTGTTGCAATTTCAAATGCCAGCAACTTTTTTCCCCCACTTTAACAGTGTATTTCTTTCCCGCATAGTTCAAAGCTTCATTATCAAACATAAACTTCAAAATGATAACGTCACGAATAACCTTTTACAATAATTTTCTCACAACACGCCATCATAATAACAAACGTTTTAAAACTCACCCCAATAAATCACAACAAACGAATTATTTTAGTTTTTCATGTGCCGGGGGTCTTTAAATTAACCAAGAGAACAAGAAAACCCATCACTCCAGCTGTAGTCGTCAGATTTTTATTCGCTGAAACGAAAGTTGCACTTCGCAAACTTCCCCAACTCAATTTAACTCGAGTATCAAAATGGGAAAATGTTAGGTGTCATCCTTAGACAGCTTTATATCCGAGCGTGACAAAGGGCGTGCAACATTTCCACATGAAAAATAAACATTTCCCTGACTATTCATAATTTGTAGTGCTTGATGACTTTTGCGCATTCTGTTAGCGCGCCGCCCATAACTTTGATGATGAGTGTGGATTTATTATAGGCATCCATTATTCAGTTACAATCTGCGAGCAAAAGAAGAAAGAAAAAAAAAAACATGTTTTCTCTACCAACTTTTAAATCAACGATTTCTGCGTGCGAGGAAAAATAATTCACGCGGATAAAGGCACAAATAAAAGTTCTTTTCTTCACCAAAATCATTTTATGGCAACACCAATTTTTTCCCCTCTTCCTGCGGAATATTATATAGATCGGTTGAGCAAGCGTCGTGGTTCGCACACTTTCTTCTAAACCAAATCGAACAACTTGCTCACACAAATCGATACGTTGGTGGGGTTCACCTAACTCCCCACCCTTCTTCCCAGGAAGATACTCATCTATGCAAATCAATGGAAACAAATTCACGTGACTTCGCCTGCTCTACAGACCATTGCACGCCATCGATTCAACAATATCAAACTTCACCGCACACTGCGCACCGCACCCTGCCAAACTACTGACAAGAAATGCCACTCAACTTAAAGACTATTCAGACAAAAACCCAACGATTTACGACCGATAACTAATGCATGAAGAGACTGAGAGAAAAGGGGAAAAGAGAAGAAGAAGCAGAAGAAAAAAAAATCTAATTTATAAAAAATTCTTAAAAAGAAGACTTAATAAGGGTGAATTTGAATAAGAGATGGCACTGTCAGATTTCTCACTCTCGCCATATTGTTTTTGTCAAAATGAGTCATGTGAAGGCAGAAAATAAAAAATTATAAAAAAATTTTTTTTATAAAAATTTATTATTTTAAATTAAAATAGATAAACGTGATTAAATTCATTCTTTCCCTTGCACATAAATTCAAGTGAAGCTAAAACCCAAGAAAGGTGAACATTCCCTTTAAACCACTGGAAAAATCAATGGATACTACTTAATTATCCATTCACTTTTTCCCTGTAAACCAATGAATAATCATCACCTTAAAATTTCATAACATTTTTACAATTTCCATTCCCAGAGCTGAAAAATCGAGAAAAATAATAAACACATCAATAATCTATAGGTAAACCAAGCCGAAACCCCGATAACTGACAATCAAGCCGCGTTCGAACTGACAAACTGCCATATCACTATATCCGTCATTCAGCTCGTTGATAATTTCTCCTTGTTTTATACATTATTAAAAATAAAAATCGTCATATTTTCCAGACCCAGCCGCGCAGCACGTGCGTGCGAGTGAGTGCAAGAAATGAAACGTTGTCTGGTTTTCTGCTCTTCTTCCAGACCGAGAGAAATATATTAAATTGCCATCGTTATTGACTTTCCTCATCTGGACGGCTTCCAACTTCAATTTTAAAATATACACCGAGACACTAAAGAGCGCCAGTCACAGCCCAAGCTGCCTCCTGCATCAGATTTGCTTCTGCATCTGCTGGCAGGAGAGGGAAAATTAGATGTAAACTGGGGACAATCAATTATTAATACACGCTGCGAAATTATGACGGAAGAGAATGTAATTCCTCATTAATGAACTTTTTGGACGAGAAACAACGCCGACCAATCACGCGGCAACATTCCTCAAAATCAGAGACGACGACTAAAAACCCCCGATGACATCTACAAAAACCGGAGATGACGCGCGCAACTCCTTCATGTCTCCCCGAGGACCACACCCAAATTCCCCCGTATCCATCCTTGGCTGAGGACGGATAATAAAAAAATATAAAAATATAAATAAAAAAAAAAAAAATGATGAAAAACTTTCCCAACGATTCAACCTCGGCTTCTACCTACAGTAGCTGCGTGCCTCGAGCAACAATATACAGGAGTAAGAGCTGGGGAGGGAAAAAATCTGGCAACGACGTTGATACTGGCACGACATTCGAAATTGGATTGAAAAATCACCGTATCATCGATTTACATAATAAAAAAAAATTATACAATTTTATTTAATTTTAAAATATTTTTCCTGGAATTTTTAGGGGATTGATGTCGTCATTTAAACTCAAAAGCAAACTAAAGTTAAAGTAGATGTTAAATATTAAACAAGATAGCAATCACAATTGCATGTTGTATTGATCTGTTGGAGTTTATCGAGTAATTTTCCATAGGTTTTATCAATTCATCGGCTGATTTCTGGTTCAATCAATAGTTTATTGAACTGCGAAGCTGCTGTACATCATATGCAAATGTAATTTGCTGTATTGTATTATCTGTTTCCAGGAACTGAGCAAAGTGCTATTAACGCAAACAAAATCGACTTTATAATTTATAAGTTATACATGCAGGATTTCAAACAATTTTATAACAAATTTCAGACTCGGAGAAAAATAACATTAAAGTCAGCATTAGGTTTATATAATGTTTACTTATACTATTTCATTTTAAATTAAATGAGTAATGGCATTGTCCCACAAAACATCATCTTTTATATCCCCAGCTTTCACTGCTGACGTAGTATGGGATCTAAATCACCAACTCCCAAACGTAAACAATTATCCAACCCACACATCACAGCTAAAGTAAGGTGGACTGTTTGCCAGAAGTTTATAATCATCCCAACATCAAAGGGGTTAAGGCCCTATCGATCGGCAAGTGGCAGAGCAGCAGCTGCGGACAAATTTACGGGTCCCGAATGGAAAAATAGTGTTTTCCCAAAACCTGCCAATTTCACACGTGATTAAACACAGAGCGCGCGCGCAAAGGTCTTCCTGAATTTCTGGTAATTAATCACGCGCACTTTTAAAACTCGATTCGAGCGCGAAAAGTGAATCTTTTCAGCATAAAAGCGACGAGGCAGCAGCGAGCATTTCCTCCGAGATAATGTCGACTGAGTGAAGGGTTAGTCGTCTTTTGTCCGCGTCCACCACGCACAATGGCTCATTATCTACGCACAAGATTAGATAAAATTAAAAGTGCCCGAAACTCAATCGTGGCTGCCTACTAGTGTGTTATTATGAGATTTCTTTCCCCACCAGCAATGAAAGTCCAGCGCTGCTCTGCAATGGCCTTCCTCATCAGATAAGTGCGGTCTCCGAATGACCGCACGTCTCATCTATCACCATTGCCGAGCAAAATTCATACAACTCGCGATAAGATCGTCGAGAAAGAGAAGCTGCAAACTGAGACGCAACTGGCGACTCACAATTGACGCGCAACTTTTCCTTTATGAATTAGTTACAAACGCCGACCGCTTTCCCTTCAGTGCAGCCCCCCTTTTCAATCCGGGACAGACACTGCATTGGATAGGATAGGATATGGCTAACAGCAAATAAACACGTCGATGAATAATAAATAGGCGCACGCCAGATAGAGAGAGACTCGGCACATTAAATCTGCAGTCAATCAGGGTTCAATTAAGGCTGATGCAACTTCCTTGTACGTCTGCTTTACCATTCTTCTTCTGACGACGTGCTCGTTTGCAACTTGTGCAATACTCGAATTCACTTTCAACCCGCTCTCCCTTCTTGCTGCGATAAGATTTAGTCGTCCGCGCTTCCGTCACAACTTTTAAAAGTGCACGTGCTGATTTTACATCAACTTTTTTTGTCGACCCGTCCCTTTTTTTACGTGTGAAATCGCACACGTAATCTCATTTCCAAAAAGCCATTTGGTGTGAGTGACGAGTGCGATATGCTGTTTTCTCTTTTGCACGAAAGTCGAGTTAATCAAGCAATCAAATTTCTTTATTTCTTTTATTATCTCGCGTGGTTTATTGTACGATACTCCTACTTCGAGACAAATCATCGACGCGAAATCAAGATTTTTAAATTGAGGTTTGTTAGCTAATAAAAAATTTTAACAGCAATAACAAAATAAATTCATCAACCGTCTTGATGACAAACCAATCCCTTGGTATCAAAATCGAACCTTTAGTTCTCAAACTTCTCGAAAAATCAACACAAGGTAATAAAATAACATCAAACAAACTTTACTACCGTACTCACTTATCAGTACACCAGTCCACACTAACGAGCGAAACAAATATGCCCCACCCACAATTACACAGCAGTAATGACCATAACACGCAGAAATTCAATATCTGCAAAACCAACACTGAGCTAGAACCTAGCGAAACGATAGCGTTTAGTCAAGCGTAGCTCAAACGAGAAAAGGGGAGACTTCGGCGTTCGGCCGCATCGCAGTGATCATGCACGCTTGATTGATATCACTTTCTCTCCTAACTTGGTCACTTTGCGGGATGACCTCGTCGCCCATCTTGTTCCCGCCATTTGTCATGACAAACCTTCATCCCTCAAAGGTCTCTTGATTTACATTCGCTCACACCGCCTGGAGCACGCACCCAGTCGACTGTCGTTGATCTGTGCCATGACCCCGCCGCCCTCCTTCACGTCACTCTCTTTACATCATTCGTCCAATGACAAATCCTTAAAAACGCTTCCAGACAACGCTCCCATCAAAAAAATTAATCAATCTTTCTCCCTCTCCTCCCTTCCCCTTCTCTTCCCCCTAACGTAAACTTTCATCCAATTTATTTCACTCAAAAAAAATAAGAGAAAAAAAATCAAAAACAAGTCAACCAAGTCACTAATCAAATCTTTAACGCCATGTAATTACAAGAAGGTCCACCATCATTAAAAATCCAATAATTATAATCAAAAATTATTTCGTCATCAAATGTCACGAAAATCGACAAACTGCCGAGGATTAGGTGTTGCCCGCTCGTTGTTGCTGCACGCGTGCTCATTAAAACCCGCTCAACTTGTCGCATTTTTCCACTGATGAATAGCAGCAGCCTTCGTGTTAATCCCATTCACATTTAAAACACTGGACTTTCGCAGTGCCCCCGATCTCGCATCGCGTTTCCTTAAGTTAACCTTTTTTTTACTTTTTTTTTTACTTCGTCTTTAACTCCGTTTATCCGCGGGACAATGAAAATCGATTTAATTAGTCTGTCCAAAGTGGAAGGAAAAGCGGCTTCTTCTTCATTCGACTCTTAATTGCTTTTCTGATTTAGACGATGCTCAGCTGATTCTTCTTCAGCCCCACTGAACTCGACCTCTTTCTTACGAGGGCGATGAGAAAAATCTTTTCAAAACAAGAGTGAGGATCACCCTTGATTAGTTTGCTAATCATAACGCATCACCTGACGAGATCCCTCGACTTAACCCTTCAACTTTGCCAGTTTTCTCCTTTTTATCTCTCTTTTTCTTCTTCTTCTTTTTCTTCCTCTTCTTCTTCTTCTACTGTTAAATTATTTTTCAATTTCCACTTTAACCCTAATTCTCCATAAATTACATCTAATTCCAGAGCCGCCTTATGAAAAATACTATTTCTTAATTGATCAAACTCGGCTTAATCCGTGGAGAAAACGAGCAACTTGGCCCCACCTGTGCTCCTCTTTCCTTTTTTTATGATTGGATTATTATACTTAAAAAGTTTTTTGAATTTCTTTTTCGCCTAAGTTTTTTTAAGCAGAAAAAAAAATAAATGAAAGAAGGAAAGAAAAAAAAATAACCGCCAGATGCGGCGTGCAGATTGCGTAAAGATAAGAAAAAAGTTTTTATCTCGAATAAAATTACTAAATATACATTTTTTAATGTTTGTAAAAAGATATATAAAAAAATAATTTTGAAGCATTTATGACTGGGCATTAAAAGCAGACATTTTAAAATTGCGAGATAGCAAGACATTATTTGTATTTTTCTTAATCCCGTTTATGAGATAAAAATTCAAAATGGCAGCTTGCAGGTGAAGATGATTCATTCATGCATGAAATTTTCAAACAAGGAGTCGTTAAAATTGAATAAAATGTTATTATGGTAATAGTAAGTTACTTAGTTCTTAATTGATTTAGCATAAATGCGGACTGAGATGAGCCTTCAGGGGGTCAATATCTGCGCAGATGCGAGATGCCAATCAATTAACAATAGCATCACTTCGGTGAGAGCTTACACATTAAATTTTAAATTAATTTAAAAGCTAATTTATTTAAGATCCACCAACTCAAAAACTTTTTTTTTTTTTTAATAAGGGAAAAAATGTTTAAAATAATTCAAAATAGGCCTAAATTTTTTTATAATACATCTCTTTAAACCTCTTTTAAAAAAGAAAAAAAGAAAAAAAAAAAGGAAATAGAAAATTGTATTTCCTGAAAGCGAAATTGATGGGAGGACAAAACATGATGTGCAAAGATGTGGATAGTTGAAAAGCTGGAAGCAAACACAATTTGCACGACTCAATGATTTCATGAATTCAGCCAACAAATAGTCGGATATTAAGAACAACAAATCTTTGTCCTAACCTGCTTTGCTATCGGCTGGCTTTTTGCCACAAGTAACCACACACAATTTAATTTCTTCAACAGCACGGCCGCCATCAGTGGAAGATGCTTACCATGCTCTGCTAGTTCACTCCCTCCGGCACACAAAAACATCATTTCTGCACTCAAGTGCGCTCACGTCGGCCCCACTCCAATAGGTGCATCTCGCAAATTGGCTGCTTAATTGCAAGATCACCTGCAGCAATAGGCAATCTTCTTAATGCATCACACACATATCTCTATTGTGTATTTCCACTCGCACTGTACAGTCTGACATATTGCATACTTAACAACGTCAACTGTAAAGATTCACCAATTTAACCCTCTTTTCACCGCACCGAAATAAATTCATTATTCTTACGAAGGTCTAATGGTCTACTTCATTATGTCACCAAAGTTTTAAGCAAGAATGTTTTAAATTAAAAAGAGAATAATGTAAATCTTATCACCTGTGTGCAATCAATAAAATATCTTAATTACAGCTGAAGGCTTTACGACCGACTTCCCATTATGTGGCTTTGAGGTGTTAAAAAAGAAATGACCACCAATAAAGCCAAATATATTGCCCTTAAATTAAATGTTATTCAATAGATGCATTCAATGCAAAATCGATTTTCTTAAAATCCAATTAGGTTGATTTCTGGGTAAGATCAGAATCGAATATTGGTAATGAACGTTCTCATTTTAAAATTAGGAGAAAAAAAAGCAGATTTTTAATTTAATATAAAAGTAAATTTTATTTTCAACTTTAATTTTGCTACATCTTCCCAAATTTAATCATTTTTATAGTTTTGGGTTTCGATTTTTAAAAAAAATATATTAAAATTAAATATAATTAACCTTTGCGCCTAAGGCGGAAATTACCCAATTCCATTTCGTTCACTCACTTGTCAGTACAAAAAACTCCATCATCATCATCTTTCTATTGTTTTCTTGCATTTAGATGTATTTTAAGTTTGATTTGCGTAAAATGTGAGTAATTTTACTTATTTAGGTACCGGTAACAGATTATTTGAGAATTGACAAAATTTTCGATTACTGAAAATCTGACGAAATATTCGTCACTTCCGGTTCGCGGGAAAATCGAGGTCATCCACAAAATTGAGACAATCGACCTCCACTGAACGCACCTACTGTATTTTCTCAAATAACGCCCGGGTTGCAAATAGGGCATGGATCTCAATTAACGCACCTCTGAATTCGTTAAAAACATTCAAAACACATGTTTTTGACCAAGTATAGTTAAGATACGATATATATATATATATATCAGTTTTTAAGATGTTATCAATATTAATACTAAAATCAACATTCAGCACCTTTAAATTAAGGGATTAAAATATAAAAAAAAATTTGAGAAAGAATAAATTTTGCAAATAGATCATAGATGATATTTAAAAAAATACAATATTTGATAATTTTGGTTCGAAAATTTTTATTTATCCAAAAATATAAATTAAATTGATTGCATTTCCCCAAAACTAAAAAACGTCACATATGCGGTTTCGCTTCTTCCACAATAAAAATTACCAATACAAAATGGAATTCTCTGTTAAGTTAAATTAGGATTCATATGAGAAATGTTTATTTATACATTTCCTGCGCATTTTCATAATCAATTTGAATGACGTCATCAAAAACTCATATAGCCACCCAGCGAAAAAATTAATCAATGAAATCAATTGTTGAAGTGACAAAACCTTATATACAGTACTTCAATCTCCAACTTTGCATTTTCCCTCTATTTTTTTACAAACTTTTTACATTTTGACGCGTTGCTATCGAGATATTGCAGCCCAAAAGTCGTTTCCGGTTTTATCACAGCACATCACGCTGCCAAAGCAATTACACATCATCAGATTCGCATTTTAATTCCACAACGACAAAGTTACATCACGTTGCACGGTTATCTCACCTTTAAGTTTAAAATTACAGGGATTAAATTTCGCTACACGAAAGCCTATCAACAAACTTTCTAAGGCTCATCATCGTCATCACCATAAAAGAAAACTTTTAAAGCTTTTACGAAAAAAAACAACCAAAAAACATCTCTAGGACATGAAAGGACACTGGGCACAAAACACAACTGGGTCCGTATCTTATCAACAACTTTCTTTTTGTTTTTACGCTGATCTCGTACACGTTTTACAGCAAACAGATAAGAGATTGAGGTTTATCGTCACCATCATCATCATCTCCTTATTTATAAATATATATATTTTTTCCTTTCTCTTCTTCGTTCGAGAAACTACCTCAAAGATGTAATTTGGCCTCATGATGAGTACTATAATTACAGATAAGACACACGAGACGTTTAAGGCCAGGCAACAACCTTTCGGGCAATTTCCACCCCTTTTCCTCCTCAGACTAGTTAATTGAATGCGCGTCTCTTTTATTCATTCTTTTATTTCCGTAATGCAATTGCTACGAGAAGCGAAATCGCCCGTGAATTGCAAATACCATAACGGTTATCGCCTAAGCTTCTAGGGATCAGGAATGTCATTTTCAACGGCACACGTTTCTTGTTTACTCCAAAAGGCAGAAAAATCCAATCGAATTTCCCCCCTGCACTTCTCCTCGTAGTTGGCAGATTAAAATTTCCAAAAGTGCACATCTCCAGCCGCACGTCACGAGATTCGACGCACTCAACATTTATGTGTAACTCTCTTATAGACACATCCATCCGGAGTGCATACCGTTCGCATTATAAATAGAGCCGCAGCCGTCAGGTGCTATGAATGTTGATCTGCAGTGCAGCTGCGTATCACGAGTGTCAAGCAAAAGCAACCCCCATTCAATGGCTTCGCCTGTACGCACACAGCGTTTTATCTATCTGTGCCTAGTCTTGAAATTTTCAACGTGGCTCTACCAAACCACGACTTTCATTCGGTTCCAGTCTTCTCCTGGAAATGTACAGGCTAAGTAAATATTCTTTACTATTCATTTAGTTTGTCTTTGTCTTTATTTTCAGTTTTTGTTTTTATAGTTTTTATGTGGTGCACCAATGATTTACCTGGTACAGTTGAATCCGCGAGTAACGAGTTCAGTTTTAATGACATTCCGGTTCTAACAACATTTTTATTTTATCCAGGCCTAAACCCTACTTAAGATGCTAAAAGATGCAAGATGCAATGTTAAAATAATCCGGATATAACGACATTGGATAAACCCAATTGTAACGACATATATTTTTGGTTCCGATAAGTGAAGAACCCAGTTTTAATGTCAATTTGTTGTTGTTTTTTTTTTATGCAATTTTTTTTTCACAAGAGATGATTACTAACAAGTGTTTTTATTACGTCAGAAGCAGCAAAATTAAAGTTTACTATGATATCGTATATAGCGCCAAAATATCATTACAACCCAGTAACCCGCTTACAGTGTCGAATTGACGTTATAAGCAGAACTCATTTGTAACGACAATCGGTTATAAAGACAATTTTTGGACGGGTCCCTTAGATGTCGTTACTCGCGGATTCCACTGTACATCTGAATTATTGTTTTGTCAATGGTCCCTGAAAGTCATCGAATTTTATAAATCATGTTATTATATGAAATTGCATTAACGAGTGTGTTTCTACAGAGTATTGCAAGTGGTTGCATGTGGGAGTCTTATCCCTCATTCAGATTCAATGGAGACACTACCAACAGGAATCGGTGTCGTTCCAACCCTACGACATGGCTGAAATTCCTCGAACACAAAACTTGCTTTGAACATGGTGTAATTGACCAACTCGGACAAGGCACCCATTGCTGTTATTACCCGAGTAAATTCCATTTGCCTTTATGAAGAAGGAGGGGTCGTTGAAGAGGACAAACCTCGATATGTGTGTGTCTGTGTGCTTTAGCGAGAAACAACAATTTCTGCTCACACTCATTTCCCAGTGTCAAACCTAGTGGAAACTGCAATACCAAGTGAGAGTGAGAAAGAAAATAAAAGAGGGGGTGTCCTCCCAAAAAGGAACAAAAAAAAAAAGGAAACTCGACAGCTTGTAAGAAACCTCATCACTACAAGAGAATCTTGCCAAAGGAGAAACAAAAGCAATTTAAGAGTATAAAGCATTACATGTGAAATGGAAAACGAAAGTCAAGTCAGATCGTATTTCATTTCAACGTAATAAGCGACCGAATGGAATGATCGTACGCGCAATGCTAATCCAGTGAGTGTCAAATATCTCTGACGACAATAAAATTACACATCAATATCAATGTGCTGTGAAACAACTGAACACTTAATAATTTACATTTTTCAAGATTTTCGGGACCGTGTATTAAATTTAATTAACGTAAAGCGTTTTACCAATATTGTTTTAACACTGCACAAATAATGGAGATGTTTTCCTCCCGTGAAAAGTGTTTGATGACTCGCATTTAAATCTCACACACTCATTAATGGCGCTGTTAATTTTAATCTGATTTCTCTCGATTCACTGATTTTGTTTCCTTTATCCATTAAGACAAAAACACTTCACAGCACTCAACTTATTTCACATTGCTTCGTCTTACAGCTTATCATCGATACAACTTAAATAAATAAATAATATCTACATTGACGTATTGACCATTAAAAAGTGGGCATTGAAATAACCTACATAACTAATTACACTGCACTCTATATAAAACCATAATTTAATTTTCTACCGGTTTTAATCCCACAAATTGAATTAAGCATAAAAATCTTACCTTCAGGCTACTTTTAACTCCACGGACAAAACAGAATAAATGAATTGAACTTACCTAGAAATAAAAAAGAAAACAAATATAAAATTCAATTAGCATCGACGTAAAAAGTTAATTACAAAACCACACATCACAAACTGCAAATTAAAGTCAAAAATCAACATCGATAAATTCTTTACCTCAAACAAAAAGCCAAAAGCAGGAAAAAAAATTTAAGAGAGAGAGAAAAATTCTTTAATTTTTTTTTTATTTTTTAATTTCCACATTCCAGTCAAATCGATAGGGCAAAAAAGCATCATGTAAATGCAGGTAAATAATTCCAAAGAAGCACGCGCATCTTTCTCTTCTGCATCTGCCTCTGAAGAGATAAGAACCCCAGCGACACTTCCCCATCTCCCCTCCCATGTCTCCCCAACTGCCACTACCAGTCCCTCCCTTGCAAACAAGAGAGAGGGTTTGCAATGACATTATCGCAAAATTCAATACTTTTTCTAATTACAAACAATAGATGTATTCAATATCAGGTTTTTCTGACTGACGTTGAACAAAAACCGTTACAAAAATGTTCTTCTTATTATCAGCAGTATAAATAGGCCTAAGGATGAATATCAGATAAAAAAAATGGCCGGATTTGCTACAATTTCCCAAATACAGCGGCGAAACTATTATTGCATTCCAATCTAGGCGTTTGTGCTTTTTTCGTGGGGCAGGCTTGGATTTATGCGTCATAAAGAGATTCCATTTGAATATTTCATGATCCAGCCTACATAAAAATAACAATCAAAGGCACGGCAAAAGAAAAGCAAAAGTAAACTTTTATAGAGTGCCAGTCACAGATGCAAGTCGACGCCCCGCTCCACTAACTGAATCCTCCTTCCACTAACTTACTCTCAAGTTTATTTGCCGACAAGAGCACTTTAAAAAAAGAAAAAAAATATAAAAGTAAAAAAAAAAAAACTTTACAACCTTCAACGAGGAGTAATCCCCATACCTGCCAAAAAGAACGAGAATATAAACAAAAAAGAAAAGAAAGTAAAAAGCGGATGGAAGAAATAGAGAGGTCGTATCTTGCACCACTGTTTCACAATTCTTTAAGTTAGGATGTTAGACCTACTTCTCGACTGATAGTGCCCTTTAAACAACTCGGGAGTAACCCTTTGTCACGTCTAGGGAGTAACCCCTTTGTCACGTTTCTCTGCAATCCCCAATTGAATGATTTTTCCAAGCCGTTTCAAAAACCGAAAAAATGAACCGAGTAAATAAATGAAAATAATGAATTTTTGGTCTACAGTTACTAATTCTAAATAATTCTAAATTAATTCTAAATAATTAAAAGATTGGATTTAAAATTTTAATGAAGTTTTTCATGTTCTATTGTTAAAAATAGAAATCAAAAATCAAGAAAAGGAAATTTTTCTGATCAGAATCAGAATTTGAAAATATTTATTATATCTAAAAAGGATCACAACTAAATTTAAATGGAGACACGGATCAGAAAAATATCAAAAACTAAATTTCCCATTTTTAAAAGATGGGAAATGAAAAAATATGTTTTTCAACTTTTAAAATTTAATAAATAAATTTTTTTTGATCAGAATTAGAATTTTATCCAATAAAAAATGTAAATTACAATAAAATGTATCTTTATCTAAATGTGGCCAAAATCAAAAATCAAAATCGTCATTTTCAGCAGTTTAGAATTTAGAAATCCAGAATCTAAATCAAATCACAAAAAATCTCAATTACCATTAAAAAATCTTCAATATTAAAAACCCCAATGATAAACAAAACTCAACCGACAAAAATAAAATTCTAAAAAAAATCCACCTTAACATCACCTTTAATCCTCTCATTTTTCTCTATTTAAAAAAATGAACAGTTATCAAACTGCCACTTTAAACAACTCGAACTCCCACTTCCAACCCCAACCCCTTTCCTGCCAGATCATAAAGTAAAGAGTGGGTTAGGAGGGGGGACATTACGTAAGTGCGAGGGGGTGTTTGACTTGCATGGCAACCTTTCTTTATCCCCACATGACTCACTCTCCAGTCTATTGATTTCCCGGGACTTTACATGTCGGCCGAGAGGTAATTGCCTAGTGGACCAGCGCCGTGTCTTGCTTGCCTTTTGAATCGACTGACTCATTGCGAGCGGGCCGCGATTCATACTAAATATTTGACAAGTGTAAGTTGCAAGGTCCGAGCGGAATGGACAAGTCCAGCCCCCAAATGTGAATTCATCATATCGCGGCCCAAACCCGATGTAATTTCATTTGTGATGTACGTCAAACTTAAAGAGGACTAACCCTTGCGGTGGAGAGAGTTGAAAATAAATAAACATAAACCAATTTCGTATCCCCAACTGATTTGGAGCGCAAACACTTGCAGCAAATTGTTTTCCAGTCAAGCGACACTTTTGTGTCTGCTTCATGTTTACGTTTAATCTGCCCACCATAATTCACAGCGACACAGCCACATGTACAAAAGAATTTTCTGCACCGCTATTCTGATAAATAATTACACGCGCTAATTCCACGCAAAAAAATTAATAGTAATAAGAATGAAAATAATGCTGTAGCTTTCAATTGGCACTCGTAAATTAATTAGGCGGGAATGAATTAAAGGCGAGTTGACGTGCAAGACAAATTGTTGCATTAAATTGTTGCTTCTATGTACCAATTCACTACTGTACATTGCATTGTTTTTATTGTTATTTTTTGACATTTTTTTACTTTAAAGCAATGTGTAAACAATTATTTTTTTGTTAATTTCAAATACGATATCAAAATATTCTGTAATGGTTACTTTTATGTAGTGCACTGCAAAGACTCTCAAAAAAATTAGAAATTAGGCCTACAAGCAGAAATCAGTCAGTCGTTAAATAAAAAATTAAAATGCTATCAAAACCAATTAATCTCTTACAACTTCACAAGAGCAATACATCACAATAGTCCATTACCATCGATATTGAATTACAATTTAGTCATTAACAGAAAAAACACATTTACTTCACTTAATAAATTCCAACAGCTGTTTCAAACACCCCAGCATCATCCACTTATTTCAACAGCAAAATAAATGACGACAAGAAATTTCACTTGAACCCAAAAATATACAACTAACTACCATCTCTTTAATAATGACGAAACCCCAGTGACATTAAAACCCAATATAATTTCAATAAAAGTGCTAACACTCAACCCACTTAACCAAATCCAACCACCCCTTAAACAATCCTTTACGGCGCTTTTAATTACAACACAGGTGCCACTACCATCCTGTTAAACCGCTCTCAACCTTTAAGCGACAAGAAATCCACCCAAACCAACACTTTACACCGGACTTTATGAACGGCAATTAAACGCGCTTTAAAACTTCACTTTTTCCTTGCCTTTAAACAGGTGCATCCAACCTTTATGCGCCACTAACCAGTCTTCCATTCCACTACAAAAATTCTCCATGTGAAACACAACCACCTACACGAGGTCACTTGTGTGTTGTTTGATAGCAGCACGAGTCTTCGCAATTTACCTTGCGGTACCCGCCGGGAATTCGCTTCAATGCGCACCAGATTATTAACTAATCTCACATACGGGTTACTATTTTTTTTATCGGATTCAGTCCGAGACAGTGCGAGGCTCCTGTTTTTCCACGCAATTTCCCATCCACATATTTTACGACCCGTGCTCAGTCGCTCGAGGGTTCACCGAAATTTTCTCGAGCAATGCCCTCCTTTCCCCGTACTTGTTTCCAGGAACCACAACAACCCCTTGTTCTCGGGGCCCGAGAAATAATGGCGGGAGCTGTGGGAGTCGTAAGAAGAAGTCCACCCACCGACCGACGGCATCAACGGCGCCTCATTTATTTTCTTGAAGAAGATAAATCTAAAAACTCGTACATCTCTTTTAATATTAAAGGTAACCACGTTGAAAGATAAAGAATTTAAAAAAAAAATTTAAAAAGTGACAACTACCGTCTATGGCGTTAACAAGTGAAAACTGCACGTGACCAGTGACCATTTCCGTGCAGCCAGTGGATTGTTCAATTTTATTTTTTTTATCTCTTCTTTTTTTAAAAACCTGTTACAAAAAAGTCAGGTCCAACACTCTTCGCCCATCCGAAATCAATTCCATTTTTTCTTTCTTTTTCTAGAAGTTCAAGCGCCTTTTGTAAAGCTGTAAAGAAATGGGAGCCAGTGTCACTTTTCTGCGGGTGTCAGGCGATATCAGGGAATCCGGTTATTTCGGTCAACATTAGAAATCACGCCATGTCTCCGCTCACTGTCCGCTCCCACATCCATACCTTCAAGACCAAAAAAAAAAAAGCCATTTTTGTCGCTTTGTATAATTCCCACACAAAAGAAAAATAAATAAATCTATAAATAGCAGCACGAATATGACAGTGATGTTCTGTCTGACTCCTGCGGTAAATTAGTTTTGATTCGTGTTGATCTAATTGGAAAAAATAAAATGGATAAAATTCAGGCTGGAAATAGACGTTCGGCGCCATCACCTGGATGCATCGCATCTCATCCACCATTCACGCTCAACCAGATTCACAGCCAACGGGTGCCCGGATCTAGGACTCCCTTTCTTTGGCGTAGGACCAAAAAGAAGACTCCTCAAATTGATGCTAAGCTTCTTTCTCCTCAAGGCATTAGTGTTAAAAGGGCATTCCTTTCTTAATGACTCAGATTTCTAGCAAGCTCAAAAAGAAAAAAAGAAAAAGTATTAAATAAAAAAGGAAGAAGAAGAAGAAGAGAGAGAAAAGAAAAAGAAAATAAGAGTGAAACTTTATACAGCACTGGTAACTTTTCCCAACTCGAGGATTCAAGAGGCCAGCAGCTTGTTTCGCTTTCCTGTCTCGCTCCGACACCCTCTGGAAAGCACAGACCTAAACCACAAACCTAATAAAGTAAATTTTGCCTCATATTGTTGATATAAAATTACTTTTATTCGTCTCACTTTTGAATTTCAGTCTTTAGATGAATAAGAAACTACATCCTAAAGTCGCACAACAAAATTCTAAATTATTCCGGCAAGAACCAATCGTGTGGCCCTTTGTCTCTGCAATGCTCCCATGCCAAAAATCGACCTCGGGTCTAAGTAAGGACAGCTGCATTTCTTATTATAAAACATCTACAAGAATTCTAGTGCAGCATTTCACTCTTAAAGCTCTTCTCAAATCTCACACTGAAGTTAAGGCTTAACTCTTAGTTTACCAACCTGCTGTATGTGACAAATGTCACAAGCTTCAGTTGTGAATACAAATTTTTTTTAAAAACTTTTTTTTTTAAATTTTGATAATTTTTATACTGTGGAATGTGGGTTTACATGTTCTGAATTTTTTTCATGTTGATTAGACAGCAATTTAAAAAGTTATAACAAAATGAAAAATCTTGCCCCTTAAAATTGCAGCCAAATATTTTGGTTGATTTGACTACAAAAAATCTTTAGTCAAGGCGCCATTATGTCTGCATGCTCCGATGCAGACTTTCACGTGGACTTAGGCGGTGATTTGGTTGATTTTTATGACGAATTTGTAACTTCTGAAGACTAAGAATCAAGTTTTGGTAGAAATTTCAAGTTTCCATAGCAACAGCGCTTCTATTAGCATCTTTCAAAAGTGTGACAATTGTCACCATTGTCAGTACCTGGTGTAAGTTTCAAAACTTGGTAAATTAAGGGTTAATCATTGTAAACTATTCTTCCAACTTTTAGTTTCATACCTACGCTTTGCTTTAAACTCGGTAACGTAAACCCAGCTCGACAGACGACTTAATTTCCCTCTTAAAATAACAAACGGACAAATCCGCACGAGAGCAGCACATCTAAATCACACAATCGATGGCTCGAGAGCGAACCGGTGCTGATTATCTATTTTGCTAGCAATCGCTATCGTTCGACCGCTGATGAATGGCGATACACCAAAATTGGGGCTGCGGCCACGAACAATGGTCATTGCACCAGGTGACCATGCCAATTTGCAGGAAAAGGTTTGCGGCCTTTATGGATTTGGACGGCGGCCAAACCTCCAATAACTTGCACCCCTAATACTCGAATCCCACACCATAAAAAAGTGACCCACCGAAAAAAGAAAGGGAAAAAGAAAGGTCAGTGTGGGGACTCGGAGACCTATTTAGACACTTTTCCTGCCTTGCGGGCTAATCAGGCACGTTGCTAGGGTGTCACCAGGACATTCCACCATTCTTTCTTATATGACCGAGCGCCGCCCATTGGCCATCATTTTCAGTCAAGAGCCTGCATCGCCTTTGCAGAGCTCATCAGAAAACCAAGAGCGGGAAAGAAAGAAAAAAGCACTCGCCTTTTTTCCCCTGTTCTGAATGGTGACTTCTCTTAATTACTCGCTTAATGGCCATTTATACGTCACTGTCAATACCAGGGGGAGTCGTTACCCCGCACTCCAATACTGCACTTTGGTCAGCTCAGCAGTTGGGAACCAAATTCGTTTGCGTTTTGCGAGAGTAAGAAATTTTAAGGATGGCAATGGCAACAACATTGATTGTGAAATCCAATTAAGTAAGTGGTTTCGAACCGAGCCTCGTTCGCGACAAGAACAAGACAATTGTTGGTAAATGGCAATATTTTTCGCCGATCCGCCTGGAGAGTTGTTCTGATAAGAAAGCAAACATCTTGAAAAGACCAGTTGAGATTGTTATGGAAAGTTTGTGGAAATATTAAGACGGTGAAGAACAAAAGTACAGTACCACACTGTAAATCCAAACGTTTAAAATTGGCTTCAAGTCAGATGTGAGACTAAATATTAGATTTATAAAGTCAATACTGTCTAAAATGTAGTATTTGTTGACTACGGTACTTAAAGTAGAATTATATTCTAACACATGCTATTGTTTGTCCTGCATTATTTTTAGGCTGCTCAAATGTCTGGAAAATGACTTCAACTTTACACACTTTATAAATTTTAATTTCAGCTGTACAGATTTAAGTGCGGTACTGTAGTTGATTGCTTGCGTTTATTGATATGAGTTTACGGATCAAAGAAAAACTAGCAGTGAATAGATCTTTCGGTAAAAGAAAATATTCGTTTCACACGGAAATAACAGTGCACTGCACGTGTAGGAGTCTCCAATACTATTGATTGTAATATTAATGTTAAAAATTACACGATAATTGTGATGTTTATATTCTGAACCAACATTTATTTATACGTTTATAACTATAATTTACACTTTCTGATGCAAATTCAAACTTGCATTTATGTGCACCACAAAGTCTAGACCTAAGTAAAAAACTGTACACGTAAAAACCTGAAAGTTTGATTTACAAATTAATGTGCCATTGTCGTTTTTATTTCAACAAAACTTGTAAATATAACTTTATTTTAAATTCCAATATCAGAAGTGTAAATTGAGACATTATTTATACAAAGTAGCTGTGCTTTCTCATTTTATCTGTAAAAATGTCTTTTTTTTTCTTCTTCTTCTTTTATAGATAACATTTCTGTCACCGATTTAAAAATTCAACCATTTTGAATGTAAATATTTGCGGTTTCAAATACCAATAATCACAAATATTATTACACAAACTTAGTGTGGCTAAACACCCCCAGCATTTTCACATTTCATGCATTCTTCATTATTACCAATATTCGGCTTTATTATGACGTTTTAAAACGAAAATTAAATCCGAAATAAAATTCCCACACAATTCCCAGCTATCATTTCATTATAACACCATCTGCACACATACAATAAATCTCAACCACAACACCAATAACAATACCAGCTTTCCCCATCACAACAACACGCGACACGAGAACCAAGAGAGAGAGAGAAAGTGAGAGAAAGATAAATAGCCCGAAATTTCACAACAGATCTGAATGACTTCACTATTTATTATCAGCACTCATATACCGTACTTTAAAACTTATCGCCAATAGCAGACTGCGAATCGAGCACACGAGCGTGATGTAGTCGTTTAGTGAGCCCAGTCGATATGAGTCAATACTGCCAGTATTGGGTGCAGCCAGAGGAAGTGCGGGGAGTGCGAAGATTTGCTGCTGCGCACTTGATATTGCAACTTAAGCAAATTTCCCCTTGGGAGTTTCCTCCTCCTGCGAGGAACTTGTCGCGAAAAAAGGGAACTTGTCCATTATCAGCGTCATAAAGACGCATTTGCCTTCCCCCACACCCAACATTCGATTCCGTTCACCAAAAACTTATCTCTCTCACCTGCTGCTTCGATAAATCAGGTGCATCTGTCAAGGCGCAAGATACCAGCCACTTTAGACGCTTCATTAACTGTTTGCCGTACACAAATGAATCGATCAAAGCTTGTCGGCGCGCAATTAGATCCCCGACTCCGATTAAAAGCCGCCAACGTACACGACGCCGACGTGTCCGCCCGTGTCATCAGTAATGAAAAATGGATTCCCATTGGTGGCGCGTTATCTTTGCATGGGGATTCTCGCTCAACGTCCGTCGCGGCATAATTTCTAGCGCGCGGTCTATTTTATTGGCCCCATCCGTCCGATCGAAACTCGGATAAGGTTGTTTTAGATTCCATTTACTCAACTCGCACCCAAACTCACAACTTAAATCCCCTCTCGAGACAGCAAAACTTTTTTTGTCAATCTCGAGCAAAAAGCCCGAGACTTAACTCGCAAGGCCCTTTCCGAGTTGCGAGCGTCGCCCGGATCACAGCCAGGGCTTTATGCTGCATGCTGATAGACGTGCCACACTCTGCTCCTCCATATTAAGTCCCGAACAGTGCAACTTGACTAGTTAACGTCGCTTGTCTCCTAAAGGTCGAGGATTTTCGGTTTAAGCTTGGGGTGTAATGGGAAAAGTAAAGAGACAGTGCAACATGGCACAATCCTTATTGTGAAACGCTTGAAAAATAGCATTTGAATTATTAACGAAAGCATAAGTTTTCAGCAACATCCGCTGACATTTTGGTAAACAAAACGGAACTTCCCTAATACGGAATTGCAAATGCGTTTCAATGTGAATTTTTCATTGATTAAAGAGGTAATTAGAGTACCTTTACAAGAAATTCTCATTATTGCTAATTTGTAAGCACAACATGTTTTTGGAGGCCATGTATTACTTTAAAAAATGTAAAGTTTGTTTTGGCTTCTCTGCCTTGCAGATAATATTGTAAATAATGAACTTAGTTAATTTAAACCTATACTAATAAAATTATGTATTTGAAATAAGAGATTTTATGATTTACACCAATCATGAGCTTTGCTGACATTTTTTGTCAAACATGGCGCCCAGACCAAATCTCTCACTTCGGTAGGAGTTCGAGTGAATATATTGCACTTTTCACGATAGTTTTAAAAGATTTCAGCTTGAAACCGTTCAATCTATAGTACGGAATTGAAGCACGGCACAAACAATGTTAAATTCGAGGTAAAAATGTTCAAATTACCTCGAATCGATCGCCAAGTGTAGTACCGTAGCTTAACAACGTAATCATAAACTTCACAATCGCAATCAAAATTAATTTCCAGCTAATTTATATTGGTAAAACTATATTATAAGGTTACAACTGCATAATTATAAGAGTTTTGTGCACGCCCGATAACTGGCTAATACTAGATGATAAAATGATATGACGAAAAATCCAAATTATATCCTTAGAGTAAATAAATGTAATAGATTAAACAAAATGCATTTAAAAAATTATTTCATCACAACATCTGCGCGTCTAACGTAAAGATTTTGACATTAACGAGAAGACGCAAACCGTCTAATGACTTCAAAGAGAGAAAAGGTCTTGTAAAGTGACCAGTTACTTTTTCTACTCTTAAACATAAAAAACCATAAAAATGACCAACTAAGTTATTCTCCCTCTTCTCCTGCCATGATATATGTACATATTGGATTCAATTCATCTCTCCTGC
Source organism: Geophilus truncorum (assembly GCA_034695745.1). Classification (NCBI taxonomy): domain Eukaryota; kingdom Metazoa; phylum Arthropoda; class Chilopoda; order Geophilomorpha; family Geophilidae; genus Geophilus; species Geophilus truncorum. The sequence continues at coordinate 12,469 of JAQFZP010000011.1, read as the reverse complement.
AGGCCACGTCCCCAAAGTCCTGCAACTCATTGTCCCATTGTCTAACCATATCTCCCCTCCATGGCAGCCGTTAAAGTTACCTAACTAAACCCGAAACTCGCCCCGAGTTAGAACCGAGAAGCCACCTCTGGCGACAAATTCTAACGATAATTGCCTTGCGATCAAGTGCATCGGGTGCGCGGAATTTGCGAGTCGCGGCTGGCGCTTTTCCCCAACTTTTGGCGCGCGCGAAGGAGAATCATCTGTGATCTCCATATTTAATTGTGCAAGCAATGTAATTAAATATGAATGTCGACTTGCGCTAGCAAAAGGAATTTTATGGGGTTAATTAGCAAATTAAATTCGGAAGGTTGCCTTGACTTGTCTTGTTCAAGCCACCATCTGAACGCCTTTTCTCATCGCCTTGATGAATGACTGGGGCCGTCGTCTGCCACCACCGCCACAGCCACGACCGACTTGCGCCGTGGATAAATAAATTCCCAGTAATGGCGCAGCTGCGACTCATCTCCATCTGATAAGATCTTTCGCTCGAGCGGCAAACACTCATTTTGCACGGAACAAATAAAAAAAAAACACCTCAATGGCAATTATTAAAGACCCAGTGAGCCTCACCTCCCCCCACAACCCAAACCCCCCTTACATCCGCGTGCTGCACTCACAACAAGCATCAGCTGTTACTGGCAGTGCCAACACACTCCACTGGCTTCTTAATGGGATTTCAAGAGCAGGGTGACGACGCAGGTAGCAGACGAGGATAAGCGGATTGAGGGCGCGCGCATTAAGCCGACCACAATTAATTCGCCCAAGAAAAAGCAAACAACTTTAGGCCTAGTGGAGCAAAATTCCACCGTTAAAAAAATATTTCTCATCGCAGCTAGCAAAGTTAAAGTATATGCAAATGAAGAGCTCGTTTCGCAGAGGGGAGCAAAAATGGCCCCGATGCCAATCATCTCGTGTGATCTCCTGTTCGAGAGAGGCACGAATTTCCATAATATTGGACTTCTTTATCCTCGCACTCGCAAATTACAATTTCTAAGAAGGGGACACTGAGAGGCAATTTTTTTTTCCACACCCCGTGACGCGCATCTGGTGTTTACGCCATCTTGGCGCGCCGCGTCCTCTTCGAGCTCATCGTCTATTCATTCGGGCTACCGTGAATCAGTAGCGGAGGTCCGAAACCGACTTAAGTCGGCCGCACTGCCACATTCTCTAAGGCTGCCCACTCCATCTTGTTTCATGCTTCATCACCTAAATGCCTCCCAGAGGAAAGCAAGCAACGGACTTTTACCCGAATCGAGTGGCGCCACGGTGCTGCCAGACACAGCTGTTCATTTAATGAAACGGAAGCCTCGTTGCTCAACTTCAAAGAAATGGAAAAGAGAAATGGAAAAAAAATTCCGATTGCCAGCCCGACACGACGGAAATGTGCGCACACCCCGAAAAACTCCACCTGAAAATGTCACTGCACCCAAGTGCTACCTAATAGAAATCTGCTCACATTCTGATAAAATGCAAACGCCAAAGAGAGAGAGAAAAAAATTCGCTCATTCCTTCGCTCGCTCACGAGCAAACGAAAGGGGGAAAATGCGCCGCAGGGGATGTCGGGCACGGACGGTTTTCTCGCAGCGCCAAAAATGGCTCCCTTTGAATTTTAAAACGAGAGCTAATCCCAAATGGAATAAGAGATTCATTCTCAGCTCTTTCATCACCGGTCCACGGTCATCGCGTTGACGGCAAACACCTTCCCCGTTGACCCCTTCCCCCTTATCTGTCAACGCGGCTGATGAAAGGGACCATGAGCAAAGGACGTGCGCCCCGTGCTAAGATGACTTTGCTCTCAAACACGACAAATCAACTCCTTGATACACTTATCACACACGTTCGATAAATGTTTTTCTCCCTCTAACTAAACCCAACAAAAAACTCAAATAGCCACTTCCAAATCCTTTAAACCAGAAGTACAGTAACGCATCAAATTATCACAACAAAATTTAAATTATCAATTTTTTCTAATTTTTTTATATTTATAAATTTAATTAACAAATTTAATAAATAATAAAAAATAAATAAACAGCGTCAATCCCGACGTTTTTAACGACTAATTTCTTACCTCATTAGTAAACATGTTTCCTTTAAAACTTTCAATCGATTTTTTTTTTCATGCTCTTCATGAATTTAATTCAATTTCAAAATGAACGGATACACATTTCCATGTATATGAAGGGGCGTGTTGTGTAACCGCGGGTTTAAAAGCGAGGAAGTGAAATGAGAGTAAAATATACACACATACAGAGTCTCACTCTCCCCTACACGTTGATCAATGAGAAAACTGCACCCTGCAACGGTGAATTCAACTTTTGGCGTCGTCGCACTCGACAAATGCAATTTGGCGCCGACTTTTCTGTTCTTTGGGCACTGCGCCTAATTGGCGAGCACGTGCCTGCACACGAACCCATTAAGGAAGGCCATCATCCGCACAGATAAGCCCGGACGCCGTCGTGCAAATGTAAAGTCTTTTCAATGACGCGCACCAACGTCTACAAGAAGTAGTTTCATATTCACTACAAAAACACCCAAGGCTTCTCAACCCATCCCTACACCCGCCCCGCAAAAAATCATCCAATTGATTCTCCCTGCAGCAAATAAAGAGATATAAACCTTTAAAAAATAAAAAAAAATAAAATAAAACTTCCTTCCCCCCTCCCACGCCATTTTTCTTTTTTATCCACTTACTCAAAACATTCTATTTGCTATTCTCCGCTCACAACTCGCAGCAATCATTCAGCGTTGTTCATAACTAAAAACAATTTTACTACTCTTTATACGACCACGCACTGATTATTAAACAACTTCCAAGATGATCAAACTCGCAAACTACGCTATCATCAACTCAAAAAAGGAAGAAAAAAAAGTGGAATCAGATACTATTTTTCCCCTTTTTTTCTCTTTTCTTCTCAGAACTCAACTGTCTTTCTCAAGTACCCAATTCGCATTCGTCTCCTCTGGCACCGAGAAACTGTTTGCCCAAAAGAAAAACCCCGATGCTTCGTCGAGTGCTCGTGCGAAAGGATGACGAAAGAGTTTTGTCCCCCAGAAAAAGAGTAGAGAAAAAAAAATAAAAATCTTATTTTTACACAACCTAATGAATCTCTTTTATGCATCTGCTCATCCACAAAGCAAATCCTTTTTCATGGGGGTGCACATTTGACTATTGCACCAATAAACCGCCCTCTTTATTCCCGCCATCATTACGCTTGCCTAACTGCGGGGAGTTTACAATCTCTCCTCGTTTATAATAAGGTAAGAGACGATGCTTTTCACGCTTTTCTCTTTTCAGCAAAAGGAAAACCTCACTCGTTATGCAAAAATTTTTTTTTCAAGTCGAATCGAATGCATTCAATTATAGATGCGTGTGGCGAGCGCGTTGCAAGTGGAAATACTCGTATACAATAAAAGGAGGAATCGTTTGGCAGCAAATTTAATGCCACGATTACGGGGTTGGCAATGCCCGATTCCCGTGTTCCGTGACACGTCACAATTTGCTAAATATGACAACGACCATTTTTCTATTTAATCCATTGCTTTAAAACTTTTATGCTTTTTATAGTAACCAGGAGCTTGCCAAATTAACGTCTCGTGTTGTGCTACATTTTCCCGTCTAACTAATCCGATTTTTTTATTTTTATTTTTATATTTTTTTAAATTCCCTAATAACGAGCATCAGCGGTTTTAGTGATGGGCTCGAAACCCTTTAAAGGGGAATAAAGAGTAACCAAGCGTAGCAATTTGTGTTTCGTGTATATTTAATTGCGATTCGCAAAACATAAAAACTAAGCCTTTATCGCACTCTTATCGCTCGTAGAAAAATAAAAAAAATTTGTGGTAATAAGTAATTATAATAATTTCATTTTCCCTTATTCCCCCTCAAGAGTACGCCGTTTAGATTTAATTATCTCGCACTCTGCATCTGCTTCGAAAACATGTCCCAATTTGATTTTACATTTTTCCGCGAGTTTTCGGAGCAATACGATTCGATCAATCAATATAGAAAAGTATTAAAAAAAATTAAGCGAGAAATTTAATTTGAAAATAAGTCTAATACTTGTTTCTCAAACATGGTATGAACCACTGTTCTAATAAATAGTTACAACGATATTCGTTTACTTCATTTGAAATTCCTCGATGAATTTTTTACTTTTTGTTTATTTACTGCATTTATTTTATTAAGTATGTCATTATATTTTCCTACCACTTAGATCCCAACTTTTAACCCAGTTTTCACACATACAAATAAGAACAAGTACCATTTTAAAAGCGTGCAACGAGAAAATAAAAATGATACATTTTATTACAACTGGCACAAATGGGGGGATAAAAAGAAATTTTAATGCTGGCCTTAGTAACCTCTCATGCTCAAAAAACAAAAAAGTGTGTTTAAAGCTACCCTTTACTTTTTAATAAGTTTAACTCGATTACGCACAGCACAATCATAAAAAATATAAAAAGATAAAAAAAGACTTAAGCCATAACTCGACTGAGAGGGGAAAAATGTGTTAAGGGTTAAAAAAAAAATCGTTGGTGTCAGCAAGACTTGTTTTCTATGGAGTTGTGTCTGAGTTGGTGTCTAAATCACAAGATCCGCACTCCGTCAAAAACGCCATCTTCCTGACTCGGCTTTTGTTCCAGAGTGGCGCATTGTAGCCAAATGATTTGTGTGACAGCAGAAACATCCTATAACTGTCAGAATCCGAGGAAACGAGCAACTTCTCCACTAGTAGGTGTGATCTGTCCCTTTCTACCAGATAAGGTCACCTGCAACTCAACAACCCACCGAACCCTCCCCCAATATCCTCTAACAAATCACTCGGATCACCCCATCATTTACCTTTAAAAACCGAAACGGAAAAAAAAATAAAAAACAAACAAACAAACAAAAGCTTTTTCGTGCGAGTTATCGTGTCACCTGCCAATTGATTGCTCTTAATGTTCCACCTTGCACGCTTGATTAGACGGCGAGACAGAAAGAACTAAGCGATTAACCAGCTGCCAAGAGGCAATTTCTTGTTTTCTAAACATGCGATACAAGCACACAGCTGCCACTAGATAATTCACACCTGATTAAAAAGCAATAGCCGAGGCCTAACAACAAGCGCGCGTCTCCCACCCGTTTTTTGCCCGCTCCCCGCGCTTGCCAATCAAAGCCCTACTTAAAGCGAAACTGTTCGTCCCATATAATGCAAAGTGTCACCCGATCGAGAACCCATATCGATTTTCACCTAAACATTTATGCGACCTCTTTTTGCACTTTTAAAAATCCAATATCTCAACTCAAACTTCCATGGCAACTGTATTAATATCAAGTCCGGAGATCGCGCGGATGTAATTCATCATTTCCAGTAGGGAAAAAAAAAATAGAAATAAAAAAAATCTGTAGGGTCTACGTGCGTCGTGTGCGTATGTGATTGCACCCAACAAGACTTTCCATTCAAATACCGCCCACCCAAACAAAGAACGTATCACGCACATAACACTCTAGACCCCACTACTCGCTACTTTGCACTTTAGTCTCCCTCACCACACTCGGACCCTGAAAAGATATAAAAAAAAGAGGAAAAAAGGTCGAGTTCAAAACCCGAGGTGAGTCGATGGACATTTGGAGGTCTCTGATTGTCAGTTTGAAAAGAGGGCTCTCTAATTCCAGCGAGTGGTCAGCCGCTCGAGAAAGCGTTGGCCATGTTCCACGTTTTCCCACATTTTCGTGTACAAGTTGGAGTGGACTCGGTCCAAAAAATGAGGCAATACAAAACTGCCACGCAGTTCCATTGCACTTTGAATTGAACCATCGTAGGATGGTTCCACTCGTCGATGGGCAGTTCTGGTTGTTCGCAAGTGTGTGCAGATGGTCTCTTTTCCACGCTTGTCACACGATTGATGGTGCACTGGTGCTGTTCTCGTAATTGAACGTTATTCAATTGCACCGAGTGAATTTTCCACCTTATTCTGAATTTCACTGATTCAATTCCGGCTTGACGTTATTTTGCATAAATAAAGAATCAAATATTTTCCTTAGTCGCCACAATTTTTTCAATTTTTTTTTTTTTTTTTTTTTTTTAATTTTAAAGAAAACGAGAAAATTTAAAAAATATATACCCATCAATCAATCAATAAAAAAGAAAAATTAAAAAATAATTCGCAAGGTTTAATGACAGTAATACGAAAATATTTTTCTTTTCATATTTCAATTAAAGACGCATTCTTTCAATTGTGAAAATCAGCTTTAGGGTTGAAAACAGTTTGCACACGCGACTTTCTACTATCCTCACAATGAATTCCTTACATTATACATAAACATAAGGGGAAAACATTGCAATGCATGCTTGCACTACTCCCAACATTGCCTCAAGACGCTACCCGGTTAAATAATCAAAGTTGCTACAACGTCTTACAGAATATTGTAAACGTTTAAGCACGGAATTATTAACATTCCGATATTCTCCTACATTTAGAACATCATAGTCTATAATTTAGTAAATTATAATTTTTTTGTAATTTTATTATATATAATTATTTTTTTACATTTCTTTTCACGTCTTAATCAAATCAAGAGATGTCTAGCTCAAAGTAGACTCCATTTCCCCTCGCTCTTCTAATTAAAGCCTTCAGTCACCATCTGCCAACATTAAAGCAACATTTTACTCATAATCAAATTTACGGTGTGTTTTAACCACTGTCACAACAATAGAAAAAGTAACAGCCCCAACCCCTCTTAAAACTTCCCGTACTACCGTTTTTTGTTGACTAACCAAATTAGAGTCATTGTCAATTTCGTGTCACGAAAACATAAATCCGAATTATGTTACCGAGATCTAAACTCTTAATGAAACTGACGTTTGTTGACAGCCATCACAAGTTGCTAACAAAACTGGAAGAAATCCCAAGTAAAAACAAACCTCAAATTAACCACGGAAAATAAGCTTGTCAAAAGAGTATGGGAGGAGTTCGCACGAAACCCCAGCCCCAAATTATTTTAATTTCACATTAAAAAAAAATAATAAAATCAAAAAAAATAATTAAAAATAAAAAAAATTCTACATCTCATCCATGTTTGTTGATGGAAGCGTGTGGTGCGTGTAGTCGTTCTCCATCCTCATCATCAATTATTGAAACATACAAAGGCGCGTGCGGGCCACCAGTGACACCGCTATGTATATCTGGTAATAAATAAATTAAAGACGACTTTTCTTTTGTTTCCCACCCTTATTAATAAACGAGGACAAAAGCAACCTTGGCTTTATGGACATTGCGATTACACTCACAAAGGATCGTGTCGCAGCACATTTATCTTGTTCTCCCAATTTCCAGCGTCGTAAACCCCCCTACTGAAGATTTAATAAATAAACAAACTTTTCCTGCATCTCGTCGCGTGATCAAATAACGCTTCACACACGTACATATACACATACACACCCCTTATTTATTTTTTTCCCCCTTTTCTCTCCTCTTCTTGCTCTGATTCCGCAAATAAGCCGTGACGCCAACGCGACGTCGCATTGTGATTAACTTAGCTCGTGTTGACATTCCACTTTGATGTTAACGGAGCCAATTTTCCGAGCAACTCGCATGCACAAATATAAGCGCACACAACCATTGCGGCAAAAAACAGTCCACGGATGGTTAATTTTTCAAGATGATTGCTTCCCTTCACTGACATTTCCCATCGGGAAGCGGTAAAACATCAAGTTGCGAGTCAATTCTGACAGGTGCAAGTTTTTTTTTTTTTTAATATACCGTATTTTTTTAAATTCAACAAAATCGTTCGACTTAAATGTTTTTTATTATTATTATTTCGGTAATGTTGATCCAACTTTAGTGCAGTAATTTAATGTTAGTATCCTTAATTATTCGGAAGAGTGACTTTAAGAGTTAAACTGATTGACACGAGACTATTATGGAAATTGGATAGTCAACGCAACCGCACCGTAATAGCGTGACCCATCATCCAGTCTGATTCCCACGCCGGTTATCCTGTTGATCAAATAGTAACTAGGCTGTGAGTAGTTAACCCTACTAAATGGCTTCACTTTCGTCAAATGGATTGCAGTATTTTCCAAAGTGTAGTGTTTACCCGATGGAAATTACCCGTCTTTTGAGTCAATGCGTTTGGCATCACTTGCAATTCTGATTTCATGTAAACACAAGTTAGAAATGTTATTTTTCAGTTAAGATAACGGCAATATTGATTAAATTAATAATGATTTTCTATTTTTAGCTCAGATGCAAGAGCTACCGGTAATTTAAATTTTATAATACGAGCATTGACAAGTCGGGAGTGATTTACACTTGAAATATTTGCTAGGTTTTAAAATCATGAATAGTGTAGAAAATTTCTACTTTCCCTTTTGTACAGTCATGCATAATGGAGGAAACTGATTTTTAACAAAGTTTGCACCGCTTTCCAGGTTTTTCAACCTCGAGCTAAATTGCAGCGAGCGAACGGTGCTGCGCCGTCCATAGATAGAGCGCAATGAACAATTGCACTACAATAAAATATTGACATGACGAGTTGCAACGCTGCGTTTAGAGCCTTTCCATGTTCCCTACATTTATTTCAGTCGTTAATAAAAACTGGTGCTTGTCGTGTTTTTGAGAATGCACCACGTGCGTATTATCAATCAGTGTCAACTTCGACTGCTTCGCTTTTTTATCTTTGATAATCCTTTCAAACCCTACTTTCACCCCTTTCATTTGACGAGGAAAACATTTGGACTAGTCGCTGGCGGCTCGGGGCTCGGGGCTTTCCCTGCCACTCCGCCAATCAAAACTTCCATCGAGAGACGAAAAATAGAAATTCTCGGTGCCAAAACAATCTTATTGGATAAGTTCCCTTCCCGACACGTCGCGACAAAAACAAATTTGTCATTTTCACTGCTCTCAAAATTCCTTTTGCTTTCACATTCGATAGCTCCACGTCACAACATTACGCTCTTCTGCGAGCAGAGTGAAGAGCGTCATTTGGCTGCAAATTGCACCTGCTGCGAAATTGTCACTCGCCTGCTACACCGATAAATTCACTTTGCATGTTTAATGAAATACCACCCACCATCTTGAGGGTGAATGCAACCTTTTCTCTTCCTCTTCCAACCCCTCCCTACCCCAACATCAGCACAGGCAATGTGAAATATTGGATTTTGGTCGGTCTTTTCCTTAAAGACCCACCATTATTAAATTAGGAATACCGAACATGAAAATTGACCCACATTGCGACGAACAACGCAAACACTGACCATGTGTGCAGCGAACAACTTGCACTCGGGAACTGTCGTTGCACTGGGTGCCAGGACCACAGCTGCAAACGTAATTATTGCCGGGCAAACAATTACGTCCAGGCTAACTTGCATCCTTCATTCCGCCATTCACATCCTCGGGGAGATGAAGGTAAAGAAGACCCAAACAAATAGAAAGAGCGGAATTAGGAATTGCCACTAACAGTATTACCCTTTTATAAAGTTTATTTTTTTCCCTTCCTTTTTACTTAGTTGGAATTCCACTGTAGAAAATAGTCGAATTTGATGAGAAAGTCGGTCTGAAATGACCGTCCGCAATTAAAAATTTACTATTTGTAATTAGATTTTAATTCCCAATCTCGGGGTATTAAGGGAATTTTGTTCTTAACTACATTATAAAAATAGAATTTAATTCCAAAGACCTTCACGTAACCTTTAACAGACCTCATAATTCCAGTACAACTGGGAAGATTATAATTAAATGTGATTAATTAATTAACAATTCCACCTGAAGACGAAAATTAATTTTGGCATTTAAGAGAATTTACTAACTTTAATTAATTTGCAGTAATTTACGTTGTACAGTAAAGTCTAGAAATTTGAAAATTAAGTTCATTACCGGTATGCAAAATTTGTTACTTACTAATTCCAGTGTTCAAAAAGTTACAAAATCTTAAAAATATAACTACCCTTGCTTCCCACAATTCCACCATCATTAAACTTAATTTCTCCAACTTAGACTAAAAATCGCCTTTTCCTCCAATTCAATACTATTTTCCTCTTATCAGCAATGTCCTTGAGACCCAGCAATAATAACCGTCCAATCGTTCAAACCAATGGAGAAAAAGAAATTTGTAAAAAATAAATAAATAAATAAATTGTGCCCTTGGATTTGTCCTTTTCCCCTAGGAATGAGCTCCAAACTCTTCTCACGCTGGCAGCCAATTAGGTGCTCGTTCTGTCGACCTCATCAGAGTGGGATAAAGATTTTCCAATAAATAAAAAAATATATAAAGGGGTGCGTGGTGAAAAGTAGAAAAAGGAGAAGAAAAAAAACTTTTTCCTTCTCCGTGAAATGAACAGTGAATTGAAGACCAGTGAAGCAGTCTTGCACTCGTCCAAGAAAGCACTGCGCACACGACGTGCAAAGGGAGCAAATACTCGACTTGTGTTCCATGATGAGGCGTCAGGTGAATCAAACTATGCACTTCTAAAAGTGCAAAAATGTAAAAAAAAATCTTTCTTTCTCAATCCCATCTTCCACTGTTTTAAAATGTTGCAATTACTTGCCAAACATTAATTTCCTATCGATTTTTTTTTCCTTTTAAGTTTTTTTTTTATTGACCAATCCCCTTTTCAATTGGAAATTTCCCACCTGCCACTGATTACACCATTACAAGCTTTCTTCTATTCTTACACTGCGCACTAAATTAAAATATAAAGACAAAAACACATCTTTTCTCATGTATTAATAAAATAAAAATAGAAAAAAAAATTTCTAAAAATTAAAAATAAGCTCTATAAACTAGACTTTGCTACAGAAGAGCAGTAATTAAGACAAACTCACTATTACTACATTAACATGTGCCAGGTTAGGCTTAAAGCGAATTTCTCAAAGATAAACATATATTTTATATATTTAATACTTTCGACTTAACAAATCGAAATTTCATTTCGTTTCATTTGATACCGCATTGATTTATATTGTATAAAATATTAATAAATAGAAATAAGGGTGTGGAAAAAGGAAAAAATAGAAAACGGCGACTGCAGCTGTGACCTAGAGATTAGAATGTGATCAATCACGTGACGTAAGCCGGACAAGTAAAAGGACGAGGCAACTTTAGTTGAAAAGAAACTCGACACGATAGAGACAAATGACCGGAGCAGTCATCACGCAACCAGTCACGTGGCTGTCACAAATAGAGCACTTTCGGTATTTTTACCAATGGTCGGACAATCAGTCACCCTTCTACTATGTGCAACCTCTCGAGTCCTACGACCGGAGAATGAGAAAAGAAGAAAAGAGGAAAAAAGCTTAATGGAAACCAGTGACATGTGACTAAGATCTTTTCCTCTTGCATGGCTTGAATTATTCAAACTCGCATCGCATCTACTTCACCAGCTACGTCGTATGATTGCAAAAAACGAAAAGCTAGCTACTACATCCAACAACACTGAATTCGTACATGATAGACAAAGTAAAAGCCCAGGTAAAAAAGTTCTGCAGAAGTCTGCAGACTATGCAGACTTTAGTCTGCAGAACGTCTGCAGAATTATCTGCAGAAATTTGACCTCTTTTTCTGCAGACGTCTGCAGAAACTATTCTGCAGATTAAATTCTGCAAACAAAATTCTCTACAAAAATACAATTTTTTGCAATTCTCCAAGATGGCCGACAGTTATATTATTTTTTTAAGTTTTCATTTTAAATTAGAAAGTAGCCATTAAATTTAAATTAAATTCTAAGAAAGTAACTGAAATTAAAGAAACTTGATAATGTAATTAGAATTGAGTAATTTTAGACTCAGAAAAATTTTTAGATATTACCTACTACCTGCTTTGAACCTGGATACTTTGTTTTAGAAGTGCTCAATGCTATGTGTCCTGCCATTTTTACCTAACTAATAAGTGCCAATTTTTTTTATACATGCATAACTAATTTCTTTATCTTAATTATTCTAATGTTTAACATTCAATCAGTTATGTTGCTTCTATATAGGAGTGCTTGTATTTATTTATTTTCTTATCCCAAAAATCGGCACATTATATTTTTCGACCATGCAGCAATTATTTCGATCTCTCTGTCTTGAAATTAAAAAATATGATAAATAAAGCGCGAAAAAGTTTATTTATCGCCTATTCCCATTGCCAGAAGTACATAAATCCAGGGTTTATGTACTTCTGCCGGGAGGGATCCGTTACGGCCACGGCCGCATCCGTTATGGCCGCCGTGCGTTATGTCCGCCTACATTATGGCCGCCATTTGCGAGATGTTTAAAAAAAACAGCGCTCCGCGAGGCGTATACGAAAAACACCTAGGCGGCCGTAACGTATACATCTCCTTCTGCCATTGCAAAATAAATAAATTTCGGTTATGTTTGAAACTAAAAAAAGATTTGTTCCATGATTAGTTTGTGCAGATTACAGTCTGCAAACTCAATTCTTCAAACTTGACTCTGCAGA